>JAVSCE010017990.1:0-144040 GCA_032199065.1 Smutsia gigantea
CTTTTCAGCTTGATATAGTCCCACTTGTTCATTTTTGCTTTGTTTCCCTTGCCCAGGGAGATATGTTCATGAAGAAGTCACTCATGTTTATGTCCAAGAGATTTTTGCCTATGTTTTTCTAAGAGTTTTATGGTTTCATGACTTACATTCAGGTCTTTGATCCACCTTGAGTTTACCTTTGTGTATGGGGCTAGACAGTAGTCCAGTTTCATTCTCTTACATGTAGCTGTCCAGTTTTTCCAGCACCAGCTGCTGAACAGGCTGTCATCTCCCCATTGTATATCCAAGGCACTTTTATCAAATATTAATTGACTGTATGTTTGGGTTAATGTTTGGATTTTCTATTCTGTTCCACTGGTCTGTGGGTCTGTTTTTGTGCCAATACCAAATTGTCTTGATTACTGTGGCTTTGTAGTAGAGCTTGAAGTCAGGGAGCGTAATTCCCCCTGTTTTATTCCTCCTTCTCAGGATTGCTTTGGCTATTCGGGGTCTTTTGTGGTTCCATATGAATTTTAGAATTATTTGTTCCAGTTCATTGAAGAAAGCTGTTGGTAGTTTGATAGGGATTGCATTGAATCTGTAGATTGCTTTAGGTAGTATAGCCATTTTGACAATATTTATTCTTCCTAGCCAAGAGCATGGGATGCATTTCCATTTGTTAGTGTCCTCTTTAATTTCTCTTAGGAGTGTCTTGTAGTTTTCAGAGTACAGGTCTTTCACTTCCTTCGTTAGGTTTATTCCTAGGTATTTTATTCTTTTTGATGCAATTGTGAATGGAATTGTTTTTCTGATTTCTCTTTCTGTTAGTTCATCATTAGTGTATAGGAAAGCAACAGATTTCTGTGTGTTAATTTTGTATCCTGCAACTTTGCTGAATTCAGATATTAGTTCTAGTAGTTTTGGAATGGAATCTTTAGGGTTTTTTATGTACAGTATCATGTCATCTGCAAATAGTGACAATTTGACTTCTTCTTTACCAATCTGGATGCCTTGTATGTCTTTGTTTTGTCTGATTGCTGTGGCTAGGATCTCCAGTACTATGTTGAATAACAGTGGAGAGAGTGGGCATCCTTGTCTTGTTCCAGATCTTAGATGAAAAGCTTTCAGCGTCTCGCCGTTAAGTATGATGTTAGCTGTGGGTTTGTCATATATAGCCTTTATGATGTTGAGGTACTTGCCCTCTATACCCATTTTGTTGAGAGTTTTAATCAGGAATGGATGCTGAATTTTGTCAAATGCTTTTTCAGCATCTATGGAGATGATCATGTGGTTTTTGTTCTTCTTTTTGTTGATGTGGTGGATGATGTTGATGGATTTTCGAATGTTGTACCATCCTTGCATCCCTGGGATGAATCCCACTTGATCATGGTGTATGATCCTCTTGATGTATTTTTGAATTCGGTTTGCTAATATTTTGTTGAGTATTTTTGCATCTACGTTCATCAGGGATATTGGTCTGTAATTTTCTTTTTTGGTGAGGTCTTTGCCCGGTTTTGGTATTAGAGTGATGCTGGCTTCATAGAATGAGTTTGGAAGTATTCCCTCCTCTTCTATTTTTTGGAAAACTTTAAGGAGAATCGGTGTTATTTCTTCTCTATATGTCTGGTAGAATTCAGAGGTGAATCCATCAGGCCCAGGGGTTTTGTTCTTGGGTAGTTTTTTGATTACCAATTCGATTTCGTCACTGGTGATTGGTCTGTTTAGTTTTTCTGTTTCTTGCTTGGTCAGTCTTGGAAGGTTGTATTTTTCTAAGAAGTTGTCCATTTCTTCTATGTTTTCCAGCTTGTTAGCATATAGATTCTCATAATATTCTCTTATGATTCTTTGTATTTCTGTGGGGTCCGTCGTGATTTTTCCTTTCTCATTTCTGATTGTGTTTATGTGTGTAGATTCTCTTTTTCTCTTAATGAGTCTGGCTAGGGGTTTATCTATTTTGTTTATTTTTTCAAAGAACCAGCTCTTGGTTTCATTGATTTTTTCTATTGTTTTATTCTTCTCAATTTTATTTATTTCTTCTCTAATCTTTATTATGTCCCTCCTTCTGGTGACTTTGGGCCTCATTTGTTCTTCTTTTTCCAATTTCAGTAATTGTGTCTTTAGACTATTCATTTGGGAATGTTCTTCCTTCTTTAAATAGGCCTGGATTGCAATATACTTTCCTCTTAGAACTGCCTTTGCTGCGTCCCACAGAAGTTGTGGCTTTGTGTTGTTGTTGTCATTAGTCTCCATATATTCTTTGATTTCTGTTTTGATTTGGTCGTTAACCCATTGATTAATTAGGAGAGTGTTGTTAAGTCTCCATGTATTTGTGAGCCTTTTTGATTTCTTTCTAAAATTTATTTCTAGTTTTATACCTTGGTGATCTGAGAAGTTGGTTGGTAGGATTTCAATATTTTTGAAATTACTGAGGTTCTTTTTGTGGCCTAGTATGTGGTCTATTCTGGAAAATGTTCCATGTGCACTTGAGAAGAATGTGTATCCTGTTGCTTTTGGGTGTAGAGTTCTGTAGATGTCTGTTAGGTCCATCTGTTCTAGTGTGTTGTTCAGTGCCTCTGTGTCTTTACTTATTTTCTGTCTGGTTGATCTGTCCTCTGGAGTGAGTGGTGTGTTGAAGTCTCCTAAGATGAATGCATTGCTGTCTATTTCCTCCTTTAATTCTGTTAGTATTTGTCTCACATATGCTGGCGCTCCTGTGTTGGGTGCATATATATTTATAATGGTTATATCTTGTTGGTGGACTGACCCCTTTATCATTATGTAATGTCCTTCTTTATCTTTTGCTACTTTCTTCGTTTTGAAGTCTATTTTGTCTGATACAAGTACTGCAACACCTGCTTTTTTCTCTTTGTTGTTTGCATGAAATATCTTTTTCCATCCCTTCACTTTTAGTCTGTGTATATCTTTGGATTTGAGGTGAGTTTCTTGTAGGCAGCATATAGATGGGTCTTGCTTTTTTATCCATTCTGTTACTCTGTGTCTTTTGATTGGTGCATTCAGTCCATTTACATTTAGGGTGATTATTGATAGGTATGTACTTATTGCCATTGCTGGCTTTAGATTCGTGGTTACCAAGGGTTGAAGGGTTGCTTCTTTACTATCCAACAATCTAACTTAACTTTCTTGTTAAGTTATTGTAAACACAGTCTGATGTTTCTTTCTTTCTCTCCCTTCTTATTCCTCCTCCTCCATTCTTTCTATAATAGGTGTTTTATTCTTTGCCTTTAGTTGGTATTTGGATGGTCTGCTTTCTTTGCTATGATTTTTTTTCTCTGGTGACATCTTTTTAGCCTTAGGTGTGCTTCCATCTAGAGCAGTCCATTTAAGATATCCTGTAGTGGTGGTTTATGATACGCAAATTCTCTTAACTTTCGTTTATCTGGAAATTGTTTAATCCCTCCATCATATTTGAATGATAATCGTGCTGGATACAATATTCTTGGTTCGAGGCCCTTCTGTTTCATAACGTTAAATATATCATGCCATTCTCTTCTGGCCTGTAAGGTTTCTGTTGAGAAGTCTGATGATAGTCTGATGGGTTTTCCTTTGTAGGTGATCTTTTTTCTCTCTCTAGCTGCCTTTAATACCCTGTCTTTATCTTTGATCTTGCCATCTTAATTATTATGTGTCTTGGTGTTGTCTTCCTTGGGTCCCTTGTGTTGGGAGATCTATGAGCTTCAGTGCACTGTGAGACTACTTCCTTCCCCAGCGAGGGAAAGTTTTCAGCAATTATTTCTTCAAAGACACTTTCTATCCCTTTTTCTCTCTCTTCTTCCTCTGGTACTCCTATAATGCGAATATTGTTCCGTTGGATTGGTCACACAGTTCTCTTAATATTCTTTCATTCCTAGAAATCCTTTTATCTCTCTCTGCCTCAGCTGCTCTGTACTCCTGTTCTCTGTTTTCTATTCCATTAACAGTCTCTTGCATCTCATCCATTCTGCTGTTAAGCCCGTCGATCGCTTGTCTGATTTCTGTATTGTCTTTCCTCAGTTCCCTCACTTCCTCCCTCAGCTCTTGCACATTTCTCTGTAAGTCCATCAGCATGGTTATGACTTTTATTCTAAATTCTTTTTCAGGGAGGCTGTGCATTTCCATCCCTTCAGACTCCCTCTCTGGGGTTGTCTGGTTGATTTTGGTCTGAACCATATTCCTCTGTCTTTTCATGGCTGCATAATTTGGTCACTGATAGTTGCCACGTATGTCAGCTGGGCTCTTTAAGACTTTAAAAAGAGAAGAGAAAAAAAGAAAAAAAGAAAAAAAAAGAAAGAAAGAAAAGAAAAAACAAAAACAAAACAAAACAAAAAAACAAAAAAAAAAAGCCCACCGGACGTAGATTCTGTGGGAATGCTCTAGGTGGCGCTATTGCCCCACTATTCCACAGCTGTGACTGTGCCGCTCCGCAGGGCCCTTTATCGCTCTGGCAGGGGTGGGAACGAATAGGAGGCTGTTGATCCCAGTGAGAAGGGTTAAGTATGGCTACGCTTCCTCAGTCGCCAGCTAAGGCGTCTGAAACTCCCCCGGACTCCCAGCCTGCTGGGCTGAGTGTGCTGGGGCGATCCGGCTCCTCCGCTGGGCTCCTGTCTGTTTAAGACCGCTGAGGAAAGCGCGCACTTTTTTTTTTCCTTCCCGGAGCCGGCTGCAAGCACCCTGGCGCGTTCCCCACTCAGATCCTGCCCCTCTGTCTCTCCAATCTCCGCTGCACTGTGCAATGTGGGTCAGCGCTCCCCGCCCAGATCACCGGGGCTGGCTACTACTTCGCGGGGTGTGCTTCCACTCCCTCCCGGCTCTGAATCTTCTCCTCCCGCCGGTGCGCTGGGGTCGGGGAGGGCTCGGGTCCCGCCGGGTCACGGCTCCGTATCTTACCCGCCTCTTGGGGTGCCGAGTCCTCTTGGGTGTAGCTGCACGCTGTGCGCTTTCCTGTGTATTCTCGTCTCTCTTTTAGGAATAGATGTATTTTCTGTGTGTAGATAAATATAGTGTTGGGAGGAGATTTCTGCCGCCCTGCTCACACCGCCATCTTCCCGGAAGTCCTCTTGATGTATTTTTGAATTTGGTTTGCTAATATTTTGTTGAGTATTTTTGCATCCACGTTCATCAGGGATATTGGTCTGTAGTTTTCTTTTTAGGTGAGGTCTTTGCCCGGTTTTGGTATTAGAGTGATGCTGGCTTCATAGAATGAGTTTGGATGTATTCCCTCCTCTTCTTTTTTTTGGAAAACTTTAAGGAGAATGGGTGTTATTTCTTCTCTATATGTCTGGTAGAATTCAGAGGTGAATCCATCAGGTCCAGGGGTTTTGTTCTTCGGTAGTTTTTTGATTACCCATTCAATTTCGTTGCTGGTGATTGGTCTGTTTAGTTTTTCTGTTTCTTGCTTGGTCAGTCTTGGGAGGTTGTATTTTTCTAAGAAGCTGTCCATTTCTTCTAGGTTTTCCAGCTTGTTAGCATATAGAGTCTCATAATATTCTCTTATAATTCTTTGTATTTCTGTGGGGTCCATTGTGATTTTTCCTTTCTCATTTCTGATTCTGTTTATGTGTGTAGATTCTCTTTTTCTCTTAATAAGTCTGGCTAGGGGTTTATCTATTTTGTTTATTTTTTCAAAGAACCAGCTCTTGGTTTCATTGATTTTTTTCTATTGTTTTATTCTTCTCAATTTTACTTATTTCTTCTCTGATCTTTATTATGTCCCTCCTTCTGGTGACTTTGGGCCTCATTTGTTCTTCTTTTTCCAATTTCCGCAATTGTGTCTTTAGACTATTCATTTGGGAATGTTCTTCCTTCTTTAAATAGGCCTGGATTGCAATATACTTTCCTCTTAGAACTGCCTTTGCTGCGTCCCACAGAAGTTGTGGCTTTGTGTTGTAGTTGTCATTAGTCTCCATATAGTCTTTGATTTCTGTTTTGATTTGGTCGTTGACCCATTGATTAATTAGGAGAATGTTGTTAAGTCTCCATGTATTTGTGAGCCTTTTTGATTTCTTTCTAAAATTTATTTCTAGTTTTATACCTTGTGATCTGAGAAGTTGGTTGGTAGGATTTCAATATTTTTGAATTTACTGAGGTTCTTTTTGTGGCCCAGTATGTGGTCTATTCTGGAAAATGTTCCATGTGCACTTAAGAAGAATGTGTATCCTGTTGCTTTTGGGTGTAGAGTTCTGTAGATGTCTGTTAGGTCCATCTGTTCTAGTGTGTTGTTCAGTGCCTCTGTGCCTTTACTTATTTTCTGTCTGGTTGATCTGTCCTCTGGAGTGAGTGGTGTGTTGAAGTCTCCTAAGATGAATGCATTGCTGTCTATTTCCTCCTTTAATTCTGTTAGTATTTTGTCTCACATATGATGGCACTCCTGTGTTGGGTGCATATATATTTATAATGGTTATATCTTCTTGTTGGACTGACCCCTTTATCATTATGTAATGTCCTTCTTTATCTCTTGCTACTTTCTTCGTTTTGAAGTCTATTTTGTGTGATACAAGTACTGCCACGCCTGCTTTTTTCTCTTTGTTGGTTTCTTGAAATATCTTTTTCTATCCCTTCACTTTTAGTCTGGGGATATCTTTGGGTTCGAGGTGAGTCTCTTGTAAGCAGCATATAGATGGGTCTTGCTTTTTTTATCCATTCTGTTACTCTGTGTCTTTTGATAGGTGCATTCAGTCCATTTACATTTAGGGTGATTATCGATAGATATGTACTTATTGCCATTGCTGGCTTTAGATTTGTGGTTACCAAAGGTTCAGGGGTTGCTTCTTTACTATCTAACAATCTAACTTAACTTTCATGTTAAGTTATTGTAAATACCGTCTGATGTTTCTTTATTTCTCTCTCTTCTTATTCTTCCTCCTCCATTCTTTATATACTAGGTGTTTTATTCTTTGCCTTTAGTTAGTATTTGGATGGTCTGCTTTCTTTGCTATGATTTTATTTTCTCTGGTGACATCTTTTTAGCCTTAGGTGTGCTCCATCTAGAGCAGTCCATTTAAGATATCCTGTAGTGGTGGTTTATGAGAGGCAAACTCTCTCAACTTTCGTTTGTCTGAAAATTGTTTAATCCCTCCATCATATTTAAATGATAATCGTGCTGGATACAGTATTCTTGGTTCGAGGCCCTTCTGTTTCATAACGTTAAATATATCATGCCATTCTCTTCTGGCCTGTAAGGTTTCTGTTGAGAAGTCTGATGATAGTCTGATGGGTTTTTCTTTGTAGGTGATCTTTTCTCTCTCTCTAGCTGCCTTTAATACTCTGTCTTTATCTTTGATCTTTGCCATTTTAATTATGTGTCTTGGTGTTGTCTTCCTTGGGTCCCTTGTGTTGGGATATCTGTGGACTTCCGTGTTCTGTGAGACTATTTCCTTCCCCAGCGAAGGAAAGTTTTCAGCAATTATTTCTTCAAAGACACTTTCTATCCCTTTTTCTCTCTCTTCTTCCTCTGGTACCCGTATAATGCGAATATTGTTCCGTTTGGATTGTTCACACAGTTCTCTTAATATTCTTTCATTCCTAGAAATCCTTTTATCTCTCTCTGCCCCAGCTTCTCTGTATTCCTGTTCTCTGATTTCTATTCCCTTAACAGTCTCTTGCATCTCATCCAGTCTGCTGTTAAGCCCATCGATCGCTTGTCTGATTTCTGCATTGTCTTTCCTCACTTCCGTCACTTCCTCCCTCAGCTCTTGCACATTTTTCTGTAGATCCATCAGCATGGTTATGACTTTTCTGAATTCTTTTTCAGGAAGACTGTGCCTTTCCATCCCTTCAGGCTCCCTCTGTGGGGTTGTCTGGTTTATTTTAATCTGGACCATATTCCTCTGTCTTTTCATGGCTATAGAAGTGGTTGCTGGTAGTTGCCACGTATGTCAGCTGGGCTCTTTAAGACTTAAAAAAGAGAAAAAAAAAGGAAGAAAAGGAAAAACAAAAAACAAAACAACAAAAAAAGAACAAGAATAACACCCACCGGGGTAGATTCTGTGGGGATGCTGTAGGTGGCGCTGTTGCCCCAGTATTCTGCAGCCATGGCCGCGCTGCTCCGCAGGGCCCTTTATAGCTCTGGCTGGGGTGGGAACAAATGGGAGGCTGTTGATCTCTGTTGGAAGTCGATGTGCGGCCACCCTTTCCCAGTCGCCAGCTAAGGGGTTCTGAAACTCCCCAGGACTCCCAGCCTGCTGGCCTGAGTGTGCCGGGTCGATCCAGCTGCCCCGCTGGGCTTCTGTCTCTTTAAGACCACTGAACAAAGCACGTGCTTTTCTTTTTTTTTTTTTCCTTCCTGGGAGCTGGCTGCAAGCACCCTGGCGCATTCCCTGCTCAGATCCTGCACCCTCTGTTTCTCCATTCTCTGCTACACTGCGCGATGTGTGTCAGCGCACCCCACACAGATCACCGGGGCAGGTTATTTTGTGGGGTGTACTTCCACTCCCTCCTGGCTCTGAATCCTCTCCTCCCGCCGGTGCGCTGGGGTGGGTGAGTGCTCCGGTCCCACTGGGTCACAGCTCTGTATCTTACCCGCCTTGCGGGGTGTCTTGTCCTCTCAGGTATAGCTGCATGCTGTGCCCTTTCCTGTGTATTCTAGTCTCTCTTTTAGGAATAATTGTATTTGCTGTATTTTCATAGGTAAATATAGTGTTGGGAGGAGATTTCTGCGCCCTGCTCACGCGGCCATCTTCCCGGAAGTCCCCATTTTGGGTAATGTTTTATAGCGTCTCGTTCTTACCCATATTTTTAAACTTTAAAATTTTTCTTCAAGCGTTTCTTTTATATGCTGTGTCTGATCATTCTGTTAACTCTAGTCTTTGTGGATCTTTTATATACCACTTCTTTATGTGTTTTATGATTTGGGACTGTAACAACTTATTTCCTGCAACTTTTTTTGTTGGAGTTATTGAGTCATGTAGGTTCTTCCTGAGAGGGTTTTTGCTTCTTCTGCTGCCTGGGGGACTACTAGCCCAGGATGACTTTACATTCTTGGTTTGAATTTTTATAGCCTATCAGGTAATGTGAATTTGGGCATGAATATCTTCTATGAAGGTTGCTTTGTGGTTATAAAGTCTCACAAGAAAAATAATTGGGGGGTAGGCAGGTAGTTTTCCTTGTTCAGTGGAGGCCTTAAATTCTAATTTACTGTCATATGTAGGTCTTTGGGTCCTAGCTTTATTATAGATTATGGATGAGCTGTGCCAGGTACTCATCTGACCAAGAAAGCAGACACTTAATATCACTTTGGCAAATACCATCATTGAGGCAAAAGTTGTGTTGTGTTTTCATTTTTGGGTTTACTTTGGACCGTTATAAATTCCTTAAATGTTTGCCAGCTTATTGAATCAGATAAAATAAATGTTTTTGTATTTTATCAAAATCCTTTGTTGTTTTCTGTTAGATTGTTGGTCAGGATACATATTTTACCATGTAGCTGAAACAGAAATCCAGGAGTACAATAAGACTTTTAAAAAAATGTGTTGTCTTAAATGTTGTAGAAAGAATACATATTATAGAAAGTTGAGAAAAATAGACGACTTATGTATAAACATGTCATCGTTCTTGATTTCATGAAAATGTTTCAAAATATAATACAATACTCCCAATGCCCTCCTTTCCCCCCATCCAAATTTAAAAAAATATATTGGTTTTGCAGAGAATTAAAGTTTTTTTTTTAATCAGTCAGACCTGGTTTCCATCTAAGTTCTCTCAGTAGCTGTGTGACCTATAACAATTTCTTTAACTTTTTAGCAGTTTATTTGTAAAATGGGGGTAAGTGAGGGCAGTTTTGAGGATCAAAGGAGATAATATATATAGAAAGCTCAGCCTAGTGCCTGGCATAGAGTAGTAAGTGTTAGCTGTTTTTAATTTTAGTCATTCTCTTCCGGAGTGTTCAAGGTGCTAATACAGAGTGTTACATAAGTAGCATCTCACATTATATATGTAATGGTGTAAAATTGAATGTGGGTACATGGGAGACACTACTATAAAGGAAAAAACAAGAAAGGCACTCTAGGGTCAAATGAGGAGGGAAGTAGTCTGAAGCTTGCTTGGCAGGCAATCAAAACCAAGGCAGCCCTCCGGCTCCCCTTAGCTTTCCAGGGGTGGGATTTCTTAAGAATATTCTACATTCTGGCCTTTTCTTTCAAGTTAGTTCAGGAGCATATATATCACTACCCCTTTGGGTCAAAGGGAGCTCTCACAAGAGAGCTACCTAGGGTACTCAGAGAAGCAAGCTTGTTCCCTTCTGTAGGGATCTTGAGTACTTAGGGATTTTCATTTTCACCAGTTCAATAAGTAACCATTTGGCATCCCAACTTCTGGAAGTACTTATTCGAAAAGAGAAAAGAGACATGGTTCCATTCTTCTGAATAGAAACATATAATCATATAAACTGTTATAATCAACTAGAAACATAATCATATAAACTGTTATAATCAACAGGAACACAGAAATATATGCCATGCAGCATTAGCATATATCAGATAACATGAAGTGTTAAGACTTTTTCCCTTGTCTCCTTGGTATGACTCAATCTAATGCTTGTTTAACTTTTTCATTAAGCTCCACTGTAGAGCATCAGAAATAAGATGAAATTGTGTAGTCCACCTCCGTCTAACCTTTTGCTGTATATTTTTGCATACCCAAAGACAAGAAAAGTGTGTTTTATTCATTGTCTTTGTATATTTCTCTTGGTACTACTATTGTCACTTTGGTGTTTTAGTAAAGGAAATTGGCTTATTTGAAACGTTTGTCTTAATCCTCTATGGAAATATCAGTTTACGGGAAGGTTAAAGCAGCTCGTTTAGGCTCCTCTCAGAGTCTCTGCTGCAATTGTCCGGAAGGAAACCCTAGGGAAGCCCCTGAACACAGGCTTTGGAAGAGCAGTGGCTGCACAGAAGACCACACTCCAGATGCTTTATCAGGTGCTGTCTGGAGAGAAGAAATAATGGTCTGAAGGCAGAAATGCTGACGTTTCCACTTTCCCAGCTTAGCACAAACGTCTTCTTTATCTTTGGTAGATTTTGGTGCCTCAGAGGCTGTTTCAAGAATCCTCAAATGCAAGTGTGATTGCTTTCAGAGTCCTGGCTTTGAAAGGATGGTGTTTGGGAGTTTCCTTGACTTGAATTTTTTTTTTTTAAGGGAGTGAATTCATCGTATCCATTGTCAGTGCCGTTTCTCTTTCTGTGATGACTTGTTCACTGTTTATATGAAGAGATTCAGGTAGTAAGAGATGTAAACATATATAGATAAGTGAGCAAATAAATGAAAAGCTTTGCTGTCTTTGAAAGATAATGAGAATGCTTAACTATAAATAATGAGAACAGAGCAGCTATTTGATTAAAACTTTAGGGTATTTCCCAGAAACTTTGAAGTGTGTGATTCTTTTTCTTTTTTAAATAACACTGTGACATGGGAGAATAGTACCATGGAGTGCCATTGTTGTGGTGGGTGGGACTTTTGAGTTCATCATCATTCCAGACACTGCAGATGCTGGTATAAAATACTCTGCTGGTATGTTTGCCCACTGACACGTCCCTCTTTTTGAAGGCCCAGAAAGTAATTTGTAAATGGCTTGCTTCTTCTCCCCATACAGTTAAAAAAAAAATAACCAGTTTTTAGTCTTAACCATTTTTAAATATACAGTCCAGTGGTATTAAATACATTCATAAAGTTATGCAGTAGTCCCCCCCTTATCTGTGGGGGATATGTTCCAGGACCCCCAGTGGAAGTCTGAAACTACAATAATATCAAACCCTATATGTACTGTTTTTTCCTGTACATACATACCTATGATAAAGTTTAATTTATAAATTAGGTACAGTAAGAGATAAACAACAATACTACTAACAAAATAGAACAATTATAGCAATATACTATAATAAAAGTTACATAAATGTGTCTCTCAAAATATCTTCATGTACTGTACTCATGGTGATGTGAGATGATAAAATGCCTACGCGATGAGATGGAGTGAGGTGAGGGACGTAGGCACTGTGACATAGTGTTGGCTACTACTGACCTTCCGATCATGTGTCAGAAGGAGAATCATCTGCTTCTGGAGCACGACTGACCCCAGGTAACTGAACCTGGATTAGGAGGGACTACTGTATGACCATCACCACCATCCATCTTCATAACTCTTTTCATCATGTAAAACTAGATCTATATCCATTAAGCCATAACTTCCCATTCTCCCCCTCTCCTCAGCTTCTGGCAATCACATTCAGCTTTCTTTGTCTGTGATTTTGAATACCTAACATTATCTATGTAAGTGGGATCACAAAGTATTTGTCTTTTTGTGACTAGCTTATTTCATTAGCATAATATCTTCAAGGTTCATCCATGTTTTGGCATATTGCAGAATTTCCTTCCTTTGTTAAGGCTGAATAATATTCCTTGTATGTAGAGACCACATTTTGCTTATCCGTACATCTGTCAGTGGACACTTGGATTACTATTGTGTTTTAGCTATTGTGAATAATGCTGCCATGAACATAGCTGTACAAATATCTCTTTAAGGCATTGCTTTCAATTATTTTGGGTATATACCCATGAGAGGAATTGCTAGAGTATTTGGTAATTGTATTTTCAATTTTTTGAGGAACCTCCACAGTGACTGTACCCTTTTACATTTCTACCAGTAGGTTTCCAGTTTCTCCAATTTCTTGTCAACACTTGCTGTTTTGTTTTGTTTTGATAGTAGCCATCCTAATAGGTGTGAGTTGGTATCTCATTGTGGTTTTGATTTGCATTTCCCTGCTGATTAGTGATGCTGAGCATCTTTTCACGTGCTTATTGGCCATTTGTGCATCTTTGGAAACTTGTCTATTCCAGTCCTTTGCCACCCATGGTTTTATTAAAAGCAAAACAAACAGCTTTGTAGTGTAGGGAGGCAATTCTAAGTGGTAAGAACTGAGGCTCTAGAGTGAGAAAGCACCAGGTTGACTCCTAGGTTTTGCAGCTGTGTGACCTTGGGCAAGTTAAAGTTGCTTTATATCTTGAAGCTTCCTTTTCTCCTGTAAAATGGGGAGAATTGTTGAATTTCTCTCATTGAGTTGTTTTGGGATTACATAAGTTAATACTATGTATGTCAAAATATATGGGATAGTATTTGACCTATGGTATATATTTAATGAATATTAGCCTCTGTTATATCCTAATTATAAAATCAGTCGTGGAAACATCTTTGTGTGATGACAGATGGTAACTACACTTATCATGGTGAACATTTAGTAATGTATATAATTGTCAAATCACTGTTATTCACCTGAAACCAATATAATACTACACATCAAATATACTTTAAAAAATTAGCATCTGTATTGTTGGAATCATGAGCCAGTCTTAAAAAACACCTTTTATATCATAGTTGTATTTCTGTTTTGATAGGAAGATAATTCATTCCATTTTTGAGAATTGTCCATTTTTTTCCGGTCATGGAGCTTACTGTCTCAGGCACTGGAATTCTGGTGAAACCATATGGAGTTGCAGTTTTAGGCCAGCAATTTCATATGACTCAGATAATGTTATAGAAATTCTTTGAGTGTCTTTAATATATGCCAGAGTGCATACTATGCTATTTTACTGATTCTTCCTAGCTTCTGTATAAAGTTTATGTTATTTTCCCCATTTTGGGATGGGGAAACTGAGGCTTAAAGAGGTGAATAGACATGCCTGAGTTTATACAACTAGTAAGTGGTGAAGCCAGAATTCAAATCCAGGTTGTTGAATCCAAAGCTCATTTTCTTTCTAATTTCTACCACATGAACAGTCTCAGAAATACCCCGTCCTTATCTCTGTACCCAGTGAAGGTGAAAATTAAAGACGCTACACTATTTCTTCTTAGTTTCTGATGATTTGGGTTGTTGTGGAGTGAGCGTCATAGGTAGTTCAGTGTTGATGTACACATCTTGTGCTTTGGTCCCTCATTTTCATATTTGGAGCACAGCATCTGCAGTGTTGGCCGAAGTCACCTAGGCTCTCCATTTCTCATGGCATCATTATCTCTGCCATTTATTATCTGTTCTATGCAGGGGATGTTCTAGGTGCTTTATTCACAGTATCTCAGTGTCCTAAGAATGATCATAGGGGCTAAAATTCTTTACAAGATGGGAGGAAACTGAGACTACATGGGATTTAGCTGTGGGTGCAAGACTCTTTAGTCTATGTTGCTTCAAGGTCCAGGTTTTTTATATGATACCCCATCTCCTCCTATTCTTAGGTTCTCACAGAGGGAAATTAGGATAGCCTTTCTACAGAGTAATCTGTAGCATACTTTGGTGTATTATCCCTACCGAATTTTTCCCGCTTCCATTCCTTTCCTTCCCTTTCCCATCCCCTTTCCTTTTCCCTCTTCCCCTTTCTTTTCCTTCCTCCTTTGCTCCCTCCCTTCATTCCTCTTTCTCTCCCTTCTTCTCCCTCATCCCTTCTCTCCCCATTCCTTCCTTCCTCCCTTTCTCCTTTTAAACATACTTAATGAAGTTTAAATAGCAAGATTAGAAAACTACTTAATGTATTTCCTGAAGGAAATTGGATTCTTGAGATATTCCCACTTGATTTTTCTTCTCTAGTACTAAAAATTATTTCTAAGTTTAATTTACTTTCAGAGGAATTATCATCTTTTAAAATATGCTACTAAAACAAGTTAGATTGAATTCCTATCAGTTTCAAAGAGGGTGACCTTCTCAGACTTTTAATGGAATCTTTTAAATAATAGGATTGGAAGTAATTGCTTAATATGTGAATTCAAGATAATGACATAACATATTTTGAGTTGTAAGGAAAGCCTGTTTGACCTAGCACTCTAATTGCTCCTAAACTAGATAACTAGAACCAACTTTCTCGCTCCATGAACTGTGTTGGTGAAACCTCTTCTGTCTGTGGCTGGAGGCTGTGCTTTTATTCCTTTGTTGTTCCATTGTTTCCTTTAGGGTGAGGGAGAATAATTAAGGAGAACATCTTTTCTGAGCAGCTGGAATCAAATTCCAGCTGACTGCAGCACCTGCGAAGATGGCACCTCTGCCTCTGGGTGGCAGGGTGGGATGCCAGCCATGAAGCCTGCGACAGTGGGCTCCAAAATACAGAGACGCGGCCGTGCTGCACCACTCCTGCCCTTCTGTGAGCTTCAGATGGCAGTAGTAATACCAGGGATTGCGAAGTGTCTGTTTTAGACTAATTAGAGGGATGATTTGTGAAATGGTGGCTATTTATTTAATTAATCACCAGCACAAAGCCATAAAACCCATATTTTAAAAATCCCTGTTAGTTTGCCATGTGGTTAATAGATTGGGGCACATTAAAAAGTGACATGGTGATGTATTAAAAATGTTCCACCTAAGGTTCCTTCAGGAAGGAACGGAAGCTGTCTGCTTTCAGATGCTGAAGTATAACCTGCCAGGATTTAACCTGTCTGAGGTTTTAATATTTGTAAGGGTATTTATCTTTTGAATAGCATCTTCATTAAGACATCTCCTCTTGGAATATTTAAAAATATAAAAATGTTAGTGTAATAATTTTTTAAATTATAATTAATGTTAATTTTGTTACAGTGTCTTTTAACAGTGAGGACCTGTATTTTCCCATTAAATTGTACTATGTTAACTAAGCATAGTAGAATCTCTTGTAGGTTATGCTTTTCCATTTTTGGGAAAGGGAGTCATTAACTAACCAAATAGCAAATGCAATAACATTTTTGTTGCAACTGTCAGAATTACATTTTGTTCTGCCCTTGTATTATTTTTTATTGAATGGGCACAGGGATAATTGCTATGCTTACTCAGTCTCAGCTCAGGTGAATTTCATTTTTGAGTAGTAAAAATAAAGCTAGAATTGACTTGTTCAAGAGATGACACTGGCATAAAAAAGGGAAGAAATGGCTTAAATTGTAGCAAATGGTAGTCGTTTTTACACATACAAACTTTTAGTTGATTTTAAGTATACATAAACGTGTATGTGCAGGCCATCTTGCATTTTAATAGTATTTGAAGCCAAATTTGGTATGTCTGTGATTCACTCTTTTTATTAAAAAAAAAGAATTCTGAATGGTCAGTCTTCCTAATAAGGAGTCCCCCCAAATTTGAAGGTCATGTATGAAAATGTTTGCTCAGGTGGATGGTTGTAAGGAAATTGTCCAGCTCTTAGGAATATGTTTCTCTGCTGTGTTGTATAATTACCTGCTCTGTTAGAAAGGGAGCTGGAATAAAACATGAGTATGTTAATGCAGCCTGGAGCTGATGTGGTGGTGATGATTACAATGCAGATAAAGCATTTCTCATAACTGCTGTTGCCTACTGGAGCCTTTGAAACATCTGGACCTTTAATTGAAAAATAGTGTGGTGCTGTGCAAGGCAGACATGCTAAGTGAAGTCACTAATTTAGAATACAAAAATATAATTGATAAAGTGTTTTATTTACATTGTACTTAAATATTCATACTTTGTTATGCTTTGTATAACGGAATTACTGGGTTAAATTTTCATAAACATAGACAGTTTGAATGAGATAAATTAAGTGAAAATGTTAATGGAATTTTACGCTGGAACCAGAAAACAGTTTATTCTAGGAGGGTGTGCACTTATGCATCTATAGGGGCCTTTTAGGGAAGCAAGTAAGTTAGGTCTTACTTTCTGGATTTTGTGTTTTAGAACAACTAACCATCTATTGGTAACATAGTTGCATTTCATTCCTTTTATTTGCTATCTTATCTTGTTACTTACTTAAAAAAAATGTTTCTTGGCATAATGGTAAGTGTCTTTAATGGCAACATTATCTGCCAATAAACCAAAGCCTTCCTCACCTTGCAGGGGCAGGTTATCAGAGCCTGCCCAGGAGAGCAGAAGAGCTGGTGAAGGGCATGCAATTAACCTTTGTCCTGCATTCGCGGCAGGGGAACTGACCTAGCAGCCTTCTGAGGAAATCCAATTTAATTTAAAATGAATTTGAAAAGACAAATTAGCCATATCTATTTTAATAAGATAAAATCCCGGCTCTCCCTGTGTCTGGTTTAGTTAGGACCTCAGAGGAGATTAGACTAAGGCACAGGATGAGCATGAGGGAAATAATGCCAGGGGGCTGAGCAGAAACCCGGGAGACCCTGAGACCCGAGTGACTTGCCAGTTTCTGCAAGTGAGCAGGTCTCGTGCTGCCTGTTGCCACAGAGAATTGCAACCTGAGATGGGCCTTTGTCTCATCAGTCCTTCTGCTTGTGTTGGAGCTTGATGCTGTGTTGATGTCATATGCTGCTTGCCTGTCTCTCTGAGGACCAGGTTGTTATTTTCCTCCTTTGTCATTATCTAAGCACATTTGGGTTCTGCCACCTGGGTAGCTGCTTTTAGTAATAGGTACACCTCACAATTACTGCTGAGACTCAATCCAAGAGGAAGAGTTCTCTGGGGCCCATGAGTCGGTACTAGACCACCACTTTTTGAAAACTGAAGCTGAGAGTTTTGAACACTGAGTTGGTGTTCCCTTGTGTTCTCACTTCTGAAACGTAAACAGTGAGGATTTATTGAGCCCCTCCTATGAGCCTAACAGCAAGGACATCTGAAACAGTTTCTGCTTTCTGCCTCCTGGCAGCAGGCACCCCAGTGTCCCTGGTCAGTAACAGTGGTCTCTGCTGAGCTGCAAGTGCGTGTGACAGGCAAGCTGCAGAAGGGGAGCAGCTCAGACCTTCCCTGTGGGTCTCAGCCAGAGGGATGTTTCTGGTCCACTCTCTGGGCCTCCCAGTGGCTGCAACCTTTGTGACCTTTCCTAGACATTCAGGCCTACCCAAGAGTTCTTCAGGACTGGGATTCATCGAAGGGACAAGGGAGAGTTTGAGTTGAAGAGACCTGGTTTGGAATCATTATGCCCCTAGTTGGGGAATTTGGAAGAGCCGACTTACTGAACCTCTCATTCCTCAGCTTTAAAAGGGATGAGCAATCATCATAGGACTTCTGGGCATATTAAATGAAATAATGAATGAAAATACCCTCGTAAGTGCCCAGTGAATGGCAGCCAGCACTTGTGACCTTCCAGTTACAGAAAGAGCTGTGTGTGACCACAAAAGGCTGTGTACAGACGGATGTGCTCTTGGTGCCTAGTTCCACCTCCTGCTAAGGCTGTCAGCTCCTTAGCTGGCTAGCTTACTTTGTATTGCTAGGCTGATTGCCTAATTGAGCAGTGTGATGTACAGAGAGCTTCTTATTTTTTAAAGTACTCGGTACTGGCAGCTGTATCCAATGGATTTTATTGTCCCCTAAGCTTTAAGAATAAAGTTTTTGGCCACTGACTACTTTTCCTTTCATTGTATCTGAGAGACAAGTGGAATAAAGGCCTGATAGACTTTTTGAACTGCTTCTCAATTGTAAACTTTGTATATAGTTAGAAGTGATGCTTCCTAGCAGGACGTGTTGTTCTAGATAAATAATAATTCTTTTCCTTGTTGCTATTTGTATTTCAACATGCATTTGTAAACTTTTAAGCACTGACTTTCTCAATTGGGTCTTTGCAGTTGTATCATTTTCAGAATGTAAAAACATAATGTATTCTCTGCTGTAGACAAGCACCTTCTCTGCCACCAGATGTGTGGGTTCTTTGTGTGGCCTTTTCCTATATACACGAACACCTATCCCACTTATTTCACACATGCATTTTGAGGATGAAAGTGAATGTTGTTGATAGAATCCGGACCTGAGAACCACCTTTCGAATAAGCCCACCCACCATCTCAGAGGGACCTAGGTGTCATCTTACCTAGGCTACAAGCATCCTCCAGAGGACACGTCAGCAAGCCATAAGCTCACTTTTCCCTTGACCCCTCCCCTCAAAGAGCCTGCCAAAGCCCTGGCTATAAAAGGCCTCTTGATCTGTTAGAGACCCTCTTTTTCCTTTCTGCTGGCCAGGACAGAGGGTCCCTCTCAGGTTCAGCAGTAAACCTGCTTGGACTGTTGAGTTCACATCCCCTTTCTTCTTTCAGTTGTAATTGGAGAAATGTAAAACTATTTATTTCCATTTTGTCTGAAATTTTTACATTGTTTGTTAGAAGATGCGTCAGGGACTTGAATTAATTATGATTACTGAAGAGACATATACTGATTAAGCAAATAAAGTAGTAAGCCCATTTGAGCCAAGGCCATCTAATTAAATTCTAACTTTGGATAAGCTAGACGTGCATAAAAGACTAATTTTAAGAGGTTTTTATGAATTACTAAATAATGATTCAGTAAAAATTTGAATTATATCATACAGGAGCATTGACTCTTACAGTGATAAAATACTTCCTTAGGAACCTACTCCTGTATAGAAATTTGTGGGCTTTTAAAAACTGTTCAAAGTTAAGGACAATATAATTTTAAGGTATATACTGATACTTTTTAAATTTTATAATATTTAATCAACTGAAACCCTGCAAGAAATGAAGATAATAATATGCACTTGAATTACTTCCTTCAATATTTATACAATTTTATATTCTCAAACGACTTCACTATCTCTGGAATTAAATTGTCCTTGGGGTAGTTGGAGGGTTGCACCAACTTAGGAGGATGATAATAGCTATACTGTAACCTTTTCTAAAGATACATCATCTAGTAATGGAGCCAAGTATACATTCTCCATTGAGTTTTAATTTTAAAAGTTGATATTAAATCTTAAAACGATACATTATTTTATGATAATTGATAGAGTTTAAAACATGTAACTCTTCTTTATGGTTTTAAAAAACCTATTTTTACTTTTAAAACATATTGATTTTATTATATAAATGATTTAATAATGGAGAGGTCCCTATACTTACCAAAGGTGATGAGGCTTAGTTCATGCAAATTACCTTTCCCTGATATTATCAGCAGTCTAGAAGTCATTGTTTGTATAATTAAATGCAAAGTGCTGTGTAACATTAATGGTCTAAAGAATCCCACAATGGCTATGAAAATTCAAAATGGACACTTTACATTCCATTATGCTGTAAAATGGCTGGGTAGTACTTTTTTGAGAGTGCCTCCTGATAATGCTGCAACCATCCTGAGGCTGATGGGAAGAGAGAATGGTTCTTCTCTCTTTATGATGGAGATGGAGACCTTTCCCAGTGCCTCGGCTTCTCAACTTTTTTCTTTAAAGGGACATTTGTTTCTTAGCTTTGTTCGAAGGAACATTTTGTCCAAAGATCTGCCTGGTGTGATTAACAGCTTCAGTAATAATAATAGGAATAATTGACATTTGTATAACAATTTGCAGTTCAGAGAGCATTGTAACATGCTTCATTTTTATTTTTATGTCCCTTGCCATTCTTTTGAGGTAAATGATCTCATTTCTATTTTATGGCTGAGGAAATTGACTTTCAGAGAGATTATGGGCTGGCCCAAGGTTGCACAGCCCAAGGCTGGCAGACCCAGATCCAAACCAGTTCTGTAGATTCTGTAAAGGAGGGACCTAGCAAATATAACCCATGATGGAGAAGCTGACAGTGTTAGGAACTGCATTCTGAATTTAAGACTTTGAGAAAATGGTTGATACCATTCCTGATAATGGTATGGATAGGTTTTCATTTTTCCCTTCACTCTCCCATCCCCATATTGTAAAATCTCTTACCTGTATCTTGAAACCAAAGAATCATTCAGGGCTGTTACTCCAACTTCATTTGGTAATAGTTAAGTCATTAACCAATAGTTCTAGGCATTTTATTTTTTTCAAACAAAGACTGTCAGAGCATCAGAATATGGAGGATATATTTTAAATAAAGAAAACCTTTCCTGAAATCAACAACTCCCTTTTCCTGTTTTGAGTCCAGGACTATATAGATTCACATTTACCACAGTTGTTACAGAAAGAAATTTTTTTTAAATCACTAGCCTAAGAAAAACTAATGGAAATGATATTTTCTATGCTGTACTGCACCCTTGAAAGTATTATAGCCTGGCTCATTCCATGGTGCTTAGTGACTGAGTTATTTTGTTTGCAGTCATCAGATGTATGAGGGGGTGTCTGTGGAAGCGGAGGTGGATTTGTTCCAATTTCCTAAGAGCTACAACTAATATGAGTGGGTAAAATCTGCAGAGTGTACTCCAATGGATAGAAGCACATTTTAGCCATCAAAATTGTTTGTCTAAATACTGACACAAAGGGTCTTCTTCAGAAGGTGGCAGGGACCTCATCAGTGAAGTGTTCACAGGAGAGGTTGGTAGGAAAGGCATTTGGGTGAAAGTGTTATAAAGGGGATGACCCTTAAAATTCCTTGCAGTTTAAAAAATCTCTGAATGGCAAAAGGAGATGTATAGTAGGAGAAAAAGGAAACCTAATAAACAGCCAGCCTTTCTTGAGCATTTACTGTGGACCTGGCACAGTGGTAAGTGCTTGCTACATGCCTACTCTCACTAATCGCTTCAACAGCTCCATAAGGAGGTTCTTTTATAATCCACTATTTCTGTGCAGAAATAGAGTCTCAGAGAGGTTAAATAGAATTGTCCCAGGGCACACAGTTAAGGGACATTGCTGAGAATTGAACCCAGGTCTTTCTGACTCCACAACTGGAAGCTTTTAACCACCGCACTGCACTGCCTCACTAGCTCCTATTAATATAATAAGGACCCTGGAGGTACCTAGATCAGAACTTGACCTTGTTAAAGAAAGAGTGACAGTTGACGTTCTTAATAATAAAAGCTTAATGGAACCAGCGTTGGTGATTCAGAGGAAATTAATGAGATTTTGTCAATTTTATTTTAAACTTAACTTGTCAGAAAATACAGTGTCCAGTGACAAACTATAGCAATGTTTTTGACAAATTAACTTGACTACAGGTGCCAGATCAGGGAAATGTTAATTTAATAGCCTTTAAGCGTTCCAGATTTATTGAGGGTTAAGATAGCACTACAAAGCCGAGCCCCTAGCTCTGAATGGATTTGTCATAGAATTTCATACAAAATCTATTCATAAGTTCAATGCTACCATTTTGAATGTAAAAAAGTGAATTTCTTTTCCTTGAATCCGTAAAGCCAGCATTTTATTGAAAGTGAAATGCTACAGTCTGGTGTTTGGGTTTGTTTTTCCTCACTATGTAGACTCTCTTTATTTCTTACAACCAATTAAACCTGGCTTAGACCAAATTTAGTCCAGATTTTATTTAAGATCATTACTCTGATCGAATGAAGTCACTTAATCAACATCAGAGTAATTTGAGACCTCTGTACCAAGTCTGGATACCATGTCATTAGAGCATCCTTTGGTTCTTGTTGAGGGAGTTGGGAGGAAGGTACTGGTGGAATGCAACTGTAGCCATTCCTTTAAGAGAGTTTTAACTTCAAAGGCTTCAAATAATCCTTTTATCAATTTGCATCATTACATTGTCTGGATACACTGATATTTTTATTTCTGCATTAAAATTACATATAATGATCTGCTTGTGCAGTTGTGACTAATGGAATAATGTTGCCTGCTTTTTGTCTCTTTAATTGCAGAGGCCAAGCTGTCTGTCCTTCCAGTGTTTCTCCTTGGCATAGAAATTGAACACTTAGCATCAGTTTTAAGATCTGATATTCAGTTTTTTATTACAAACTTGATGTTAAGTGGAAGCACTGCTAACTGAAACTTCTGTCCTTAAGATTTAATTTGGCTAACTCTCTTAATATACATGTGTCTTAATTCAAGATTATTTTGAACTAAATACCATGTATTCTTGCTGTTTCCCCTATTTTGGAAACTGTCAGGTGCATAATTTTGAAATTAATTTTACAATAGATAGCAAATTGCATATTATTTTCATTAATGGGATCAGCTAGGAAAAAATCTGATTGTAGATATAATGTTTACATCATGTTCAAATTCTATATATTTCAATTTTTATACCTGTTCACATTCTATATATTGGAAGTTATTTTAAATTTTGAAGTTGTTGTATTTTATGAGCTAATACTAATTGGATGACCTATGGCTCATAATACTGATATTTCTTGATTGGTATAAAGTCACTTTTCAAGAGAATGCGCTTTTGCAGTATACATCACAAGCCACAAAGCATTCTTACTCTTTGGCCCAGTAATCTACTCCTAGGAATATATGGACAAACATTTATACAAGAGAATGTTTATGAGAATATTAATAATCGTGAAGTATCAGAAACAATGTCCATATCTAACAATGGAGGAACAGGTTGATAGTGCCTCTGTATGCTATAATATAATGCAGGTGTTTAAAATCATGTGTTAAAAGAATAGTTACATCATAATTTGCCTCAGGTTCTCTACTTTGTAGAGCTTAAGTAGTTGTAATTTTGCATATGTTTATAAAAGTATTTCATTAATGTCTATATCACCAATAGATGGTAAGCCCCACCAGGACAGGGAGCATCTTTTTTACTCTGCTCCCCCTCCCCATACCATTTTAATTTCAGAATACCATAGTACTTGAAACACTGTAAGTACTTGGTAAGCTTTATTTGAATAAATATATTACAAATGAGAAAAAAAATACTGATCATTCATTCCATCAATATGTGTAAGTAATTACTGTGTGTCAGGCCCTATGTTAGGTGCTGGGGATGTTTTAGAGAAGGAGGGTCTCCTGAAGAGCAAGGCCTGGAAAGTAGAAGAGATGTAGCCAGTTTATCTGGGATAGGAGAGAAGGGTAGGTCTGTTTTGAAAGATAGTCTGAGGAGTCCTTCAGGAAGCTAACACCCATACCCCTACTGTAGTCTATGTTCTAGGAGAACATACAATGGGCAAGGCACACCTTTTCCCTTTACATAATTCAGTTGCATGATAAGGTGGGGAAGGAGGTGGTGAGGATCGGTAGAGAAAAAAGTGAAACTGTAATGCTGTGCAGATCAAATTGCTAGGTGGCAGAGAAGAGGAAATTAGTTTGGACTTCCATCTTCTTGGAAGAGGAGACACTTGAATTGAAGGACAGAAGAAGAGATACATTTTTTTATCACTGACTATATGCCAGGCCTTTAACATTTTATATACATTTTATTTGCTTTCCAAGTAAGGAAATGGATGTTCTGATAGGTGCAGTTACTTGCCCAACATCTACAGGCTAGCAGCTCAGTGGCAGGGCCAGGATTCAAAACCTAGATCTGGCTGACCCAATCTGTGCTTTTCACTGTTGTTCAATATACTTTAGCAGTGATAAACGGGACCAGATTGTGAAGAGTATTACTGCGATGCTAAGGAGTTGAAACGCTTACACTGGGAGAGCCATCATATATTCTGCGCTGGTGACTAGCATGGTCAGTTATTTGAGAAAAATAGCCATAAGTAGATGAAAGGAGAGAAAAGATTTTAGAGACAGGGAGGTAGGTGGGGAGACTGCTACAGTGGTCTCACTGAGAGATGATGAAGCTTAAACTAGGGTAGTGGCAGTGAGAAAGGGAAGGAGAAAGATAGGAGATATTTCAGAGGCATTTGGATGTAGATGAGACAGATGGAGGAGTTAAGGTTCCTAGTTTGAGTGACAGAGTAGGTGGTGAAAGCCTTAACAGTCATGGGATATAGAATGAGAGAGACAGGCTGATAAAGAAGTAAATAGGTCTTAGACATGTTGAGCTTGAGATTCTGGCTGCATGTGCAGAGGCCACATGATAGGAACTCCAGAGTATAGTTGTTCTTTGTGAACTGCATTTGTCTTGAGAAATAGGTTTGCTACGGGAAGTACTTTTCTTTTTATTCTAAAACCTGAATTAAGCGTATTCTTGGAGTTAGGGACTGCTCTTAAGAGTGTTTTTCAACTCCAAATTTGTCAGCTCATTGTGAGTTTATTGCTTTTTTTTCTTTGATAAAAATTACTTAACCTACCATAGGGAGGTGTCTGAATCATATTTTCAACTTATTTTTTCCAACAGCGTTTCACAGTACCAGGTACATAGTACGCTCTTAATAAGTTTTGCTGGGTGTCTTAACATAGGCTACATATTTTAAATTGATCCTTTTTTACTCTTATCTACAACTCTGAAGCCCTGTGTGGTAGTCCTTTTTATCTCCTTTTTCCATAATTATAATTTTTTTGCTTCTAATTATAAAAATAATACATGCATATCATAGAAAATACAGAGAAATATGAAGCAGAAAATTAAAATCACTCATAATCCCTGTCTCAGAGGGAACTCCCATCCACTTTTTTGTATATACTGGTACACTGGGTATTTAAATACAAGAAGAATATTTTCCTTGAGTTAATGGTTCTATTGGATGGAAACGTGAATTTTTTTAACTATGAAGCCTTTGCCAACCCTTTTTAGGCTGTGCTGCTTCTGAGCTCTCATGGGCAGCCTGTACTTTCCTCTCTTAAACCCTTTTTTTTTAAGGTGTTATTGATATACACTCTTATGAAGGTTTCACATGAAAAAACAATGTGGTTACTACATTTACCCATATTATTAAGTCCCCACCTACACCCCAATGCAGTCACTGTCCATCAGTGTAGGAAGATGCCACAGATTCACTATTTGCCTTCTCTGCTACACTGATTTCCCTGTGATCCCCCACACCATGTTTATTAAACATAATACCCCTCAATCCTCTTCTCCCTCCCTCTCCACCCGCCCTCCCACACCCCTCCCCTTTGATAACCACTAGTTCCTTCTTGGAGTCTCTGAGTCTGCAGCTATTTTGTTCCTTCAGTTTTGCTTTGTCGTTATACTCCACAAATGAGGGAAATCATTTGGCACTTGTCTTTCTCCACCTGGCTTATTTCACTGAGCATAATATCCTCCAGCTCCATCCATGTCATTGCAAATGGTAGGATTTGTTTCTATCTTGTGGCTGAATAGTATTCCATTGTGTATATGTACCACTTCTTCTTTATCCATTCATCTACTGATGGACATATGGTTGCTTCCATATCTTGGCTATTGTAAAAAGTGCTGCAACAAACATAGGGGTGCATATGTCTTTTTGAATCTGAGAAGTTGTATTCTTTGGGTAAATTTCCAAGGAGTGGGATTCCCAGGTCAAATGGTATTTCTATTTTTAGTGTTTTGAGGAACTTCCATAGCGCTTTCCACAATGGTTGAACTAGCTTACATTCCCACCAGCAGTGTAGGAGGGTTCCCCTTTCTCCATGTCTTTGCCAGCATTTGTTGTTCTTAGTCTTTTGGATGCTGGCCATCCTTACTGGTGTGATGATATCTCATTGTGGTTTTAATTTGCATTTCTCTGACGACTAGTGATGTGGAGCATCTTTTCATGTGCCTGTTGGCCATCTGAACTTTTTCTTTGGAGAAGTGTCTGTTCACCTCCTCTGCCCATTTTTTAATTGGATTATTTGCTTTTTTGTTTGTTGAGGCGCGTGAGCTCTTTATATAATTTGGAGGTAAACCCCTTATCAGATATGTCATTTATGAATATATTCTCCCATACTGTAGGATGTCTTTTTGTTCTACTGATGGTATCCTTTGCTGTATAGAAGCTTTTTAGTTTGATATAGTCCCATTTGTTCTTTTTTGCTTTTGTTTCCCTTGCCTGGGGAGATATGTTCATGAAGAAGTTGCTCATGTTTATGTCCAAGAGATTTTTGCCTATATGTTTTTCGAAGAGTTTTATGGTTTTATGACTATGACTAACATTCAGGTCTTTGATCCATTTTGAGTTTACTTTTGTGTATGGGGTTAAACCGTAATCCACTTCCATGTAGCTGTCCAGTTTTACCAACACCAGATCTTGAAGAGGCTGCCATTTCCCCATTGTATGTCCATGACTCCTTTATCATATATTAATTGACCATGTATGGTTGGGTTTATATCTGGGCTCTCTAGTCTGTTCCATTGGTCTATGGGTCTGTTCTTGTGCCAGTACCAAATTGTCTTGATTACTGTGGCTTTGTAGTAGAACTTGAAGTTGGGGAGCATAATCCTTCCTGCTTTATTCTTCCTTCTCAGGATTCCTTTGGCTGTTTAGGGTCTTTTGTGGTTCCATATGAATTTTAAAACAATGTTCTCTAGTTCGTTGAAGGATGCTGTTGGTATTTTGATAGGAATTGCATTAAATCTGTAGATTGCTTTAGGCAAGATGGCCATTTTGACAATATTAATTCTTCCTATCCATGAGCACGGGCGGGATGTGTTTCCATTTATTGGTATCTTCTTTAATTTCTCTCATGAGTGTCTTGTAGTTTTCAGAGTATAGGTCTTTCAATTCCTCGGTTAGGTTTATTCCTAGGTGTTTTATTATTTTTGATGCAACTGTGAATGGGATTGTTTTCCTGATTTCTCTCTCTGCTAGTTCATTGTGTATAGGAATGCCACGGATGTCTGCATATTAATTTTGTATCCCGCAACTTTGCTGAATTCAGATATTAGATCTAGTAGTTTTGGAGTGGATTCTTTAGGGTTTTTTATGTACAATATCATGTCATCTGCAAACAGGGACAGTTTAACTTCTTCCTGGCCAATCTGGATGCCTTTTATTTCTTTGTGTTGTCTGATTGCTGTGACTAGAACCTCCAGTACTATGTTGAATAGAAGTGGGGAGAGTGGGCATCCTTGTCTTGTTCCCAATCTTAAAGGAAAAGCTTTCAGCTTCTCGCTGTTAAATATAATGTTGGCTGTGGGTTTGTCATATATGGCCTTTATTATGTTGAGGTATTTGCCCTCTATACCCATTTTGTTGAGAGTTTTTATCACAAATGGATGTTGAATTTTGTCGAATGCTTTTTCAGCATCTATGGAGATGATGATGTGGTTTTTGTCCTTCTTTTTGTTGATGTGGTGTATGATGTTGATGGATTTTCAAATGTTGTACCATCCTTGTATCCCTGGAATAAATTGCACTTGATCATGATGGATGATCTTTTTGATGTATTTTTGAATTTGGTTTGCTAATATTTTGTTGAGTATTTTTGCATCTATGTTCATCAGGGATATTGGTCTGTAATTTTCTTTTTTTGTGTGGTTTCTTTGCCTGGTTTTGGTGTTAGAGTGATGCTGGCCTCTTAGAATGAGTTTGGAAGTATTCCGTCTTCTTCAACTCTTTGGAAAACTTTGAGGAGAATGGGTATTAGGTCTTCACCAAATGTTTGGTAAAATTCAGCAGTGAAGCCATCTGGTGCAGGCGTTTTGTTGTTAGGTAGGTTTTTGATTACCAGTTCAATTTCATTGCTGGTAATTGGTGTATTCAGATTTTCTGTTTCTTTCTGGGTCAGCCTTGGAAGGTTGAATTTTTCTAGAAAGTTGTCCATTTTCTTTAGGTTATCGCGTTTGTTAGCATATAGTTTTTCATACTATTCTCTCATAATTCTTTGTATTTCTGTGGTGTCCTTAGTGATTTTTCCTTTCTCATTTCTGATTCTGCTTATGTGAGTAGACTCTCTTTTTTTCTTGATAAGTCTGGCTAGGGGTTTATCTATTTTGTTTATTTTCTCAACGGAACAGTTCTTGCTTTCATTGATTCTATTGTTTTATTCCTCTCTGTTTTATTTATTTATGCTCTAATGTTTATTATATCCCTCCTTCTACTGACTTTGGGCCTCATTTGTTCTTCTTTTGTCTTGTTTCATTAATTGTGAGTTTAGACTGCTCATATGGGATTGTTCTTCTTTCCTGAGGTAGGCCTGTATTGCAGTATACTTTCCTCTTAGCACGGCCTTCGCTGCATCCCACTGATTTTGCGGTTTTGACTTATTGTTGTCATTTGTCTCCATAGATCAAGCAATATATGTTTTTATTTGGTCATTGATCCATTGGTTATTTAGGAGCATGTTGTGAAGCCTCCGTGTGTTTCTTGGATTTTTCATTTTCTTTGTGTAATTTATTTCTAGTTTCATACCTATTTGGTCTGAGAAAGTGGTTGGTACAATTTCAATCTTTTAAAATTTACTGAGGCTCTTTTTGTGGCCTAGTATACGATCTGTTCTTGAAAATGTTCCACGTGCACTTGAGAAGAATGTATTCTACTGCTTTTGGGTGTAGAGTTCTGTAGATGTCTGTTAGGTCCATTTGTTCTAACATGTTGTTCAGTGCCTCTGTCTCCTTACTTATTTTCTGTCTGGTTGATCTGTCCTTCAGAGTGAGTGGAGTGTTGAAGTCTCCTAGATTGAAGACATTGCATTCAATTTCCCCTTTTAATTCTGTTAGTATTTGTTTCACATATGTAGGTGCTCCTGTGTTGGTCGCATAGATACTTATAATGGTTGTATCTTCTTGTTGGATTGACCCTTTTACCATTATGTAATGTCCTTCTTTGTCTCTTGTTACTTTGTTTGTTTTGAAGTCTATTTTGTCTGATACAAGTACTGCAACTTCTGCTTTTTTCTCACTATTAGTTGCATGAAATATCTTTTTCCATCCCTTCACTTTTAGTCTGTGCATGTCTTTGGGATTACAATGAGTCTCTTGTAGGCAGCATATAGATGGGTCTTGTTTTTTATCCATTCAGTGACTCTATGTCTTTTGATTGGTGCATTCAGACCATTTACATTTAGGGTGATTATCAATAGGTATGTACTTATTGCCATTGCAGGCTTTAGATTCGTGGTTACCAAAGTTCCAAGGTTAACTTCCTTACTATTTAAGAGTCTAACTTAACTCAGTATGATATTACAAACACAATGTAAAGGTTCTTTTTTTCTCCTCCTTTTTCTTCCTCCTCCATTCTTTATATATTAGGTATCATATTCTGTACTCTTTGTCTATCCCTTGATTGACTTTGGGGATAGTTATTTTAATTTTGCATTTGCTTAGTAATTAGCTGTTCTACTTTCCTTACTGTGGTTTATTACCTCTGGTGACAGCTATTAAACCTTAGGAACACTTCCATCTATAGCAGTCCCTCCGGAATATACTGTAGAGATGGTTTGTGGGAGGTAAATTCTCTCAGCTTTTGTGTATCTGGAAATTGTTTAATCCCTCCTTGAAATTTAAATGATAACCTTTCTGGATAAAGTAGTCTTAGTTGGAGGCCCTTCTACTTCATTGCATTAAATACATCATGCCACTCCCTTCTGGCCTGTAAGGTTTCTGCTGAGAAGTCTGAAGATAGCCTGATGGGCTTTCCTTTGTATGTGATCTTATTTCTCTCTGTGGCTGCTTTTAATAGTGTGTCCTTATCCTTGATCTTTGCCATTTTAATTTCTATATGTCTTGATGTTGTCTTCCTTGGGTCCCTTGTGTTGGGAGATCTGTGCATCTCCATGTCCTCAGAGACTATCTCCTCCCCCAGATTGGGGAAGTTTTTAGCAATTATCTTTTCAAAGACACTTCCTATCCCTTTTTTCTCTGTCTTCTTCTTCTGGTACCCCTATAATGCGAATATTGTTCCGTTTGGATTGGCCACACAGTTCTCTCAATATTCTTTCGTTCTTAGAGATCCTTTTTTCTCTTTGTGCCTCAGCTTCTTTGTATTCCTCTTCTCTGATTTCTGTTTCATTTATCGTCTCCTCCACCATATCTAATCTGCTCTTAATACCCTCTGTTGTGCTCTTCAACAATTGGATCTCTGACTGGAATTCATTCCTGAGTTCTTGAATATCTTTCCGTACCTCCATGAGCATGTTAATGATTTTTATTTTTAACTCCCTTTCAGGAAGATTAATGAGGTCGATGTCATTTAAATCTTTCTCAGGAGTTGTATTAATAATTTTACTTTGAACCAGTTTACTTTGGCATTTCATATTTGTATATGGCACCCTCTAGTGCCCAGAAGCTGTAATCTCTGGAGCTGCTCAACCCCTGAAGCAATTTCGCGGTCGCAGGAGAGTGATATTGGTGTCTAGGGAGAGGAAAGAGCTGTTTCTTGCTTCCTGGTGCCATGCCTGTCTCCACTGACTGAACCAGTGGGCCGAGCACACAGGTATAAGCCTCTATGTTTTGCGTTTTTAGTTGCTGTAACAGATCTTCCCTCAGGCTGGGCTAACACCAGGGTAGGGTTTGCCGGTTTGTGAGCCAGTTGGTGCTGGCAGGGAGAAAGGCACAGTAGGCTGCGTATCACAGAGGGGGTCCTTGGAGCTGTGTAGCCAGCCAGGGGGATGGAGCATCTGAAGATCGTGAAAGCTCCCAACCTGCTGGGCAGAGTGCATCCAGACAGTTTTGTCTACCTGTTCTTTCTCCTGAGCAGTAAGCTCTGTGCAATCCTTGCCCCTTTAGCAGCCCTCTTGCTAAGGGTATTCTTGTTAGGAAGTCTCTCAGACTGCCCACCTTTCTTTTGTCCCAGAGTCACCGGATATGGATCCCTGCTTTTCACAAGTGGGTGGAATCTCAGTCTCACCAGGAATTCTGCCTGTCTTAGCTTTCCAACCCCCTGCTCATGTGAGCACCATGCAAGCATCATGAAATGTAGGTTTGTGCTGCCAGAGCACATCTCCAAAGTTAGGTATTCAGCAGTCCCAGGCTTCCACTCCCTCCCTTCTCCATTTCTCTTCCTCCCACCGCTGAGCTGTGGTTGGGGAAGGACTTCAGTCCTGCCAGCTACAGCTTTGGTATGTTACCCTGTTTCATGAGGTCTGCTCTTTTCTCCAGGTGTATGCAGTCTGGCACAGTCCTCTTTCCTGTTGCTCTTTCAGGAGTAGTTGTACTAATTATATTTTCATATTATATGCGGTTTTAGGAGGAAGACTCTGTCCCACCTCTCACGCCACCATCTTTAATCCAATCTTCTCTCTTAAACCTTTTATCACATTGTACAACACAGACCCTGTGAGCAGAACATGAGTTTGATGAGGGTCTGTATTGTGTCTCACTTGACTTTGTCTTCATAGTGAGCATGGTGCTCCAGTGGATGTTTGTTGAATGAATAAGTGACTGAGAAAGATCAAGCTAAGCCAATTCTCCCAGTTTCTCTGTTGACCCCATCTTGTGCTCTTATTATGCCTCCACTTCTCCCATTCCGATTGCGGAACACATAAATTTCCATGCAGTGAAACTGTATGATACTATCTTTATTGCTAGTTGCTTTTTAATAGTTAGCTGTTAGGTCTTTGGAATATTGCTTGCCTTGAAGTTTGATGAATACTTTTAATCTTTTGGTCACCTTATTTTTTTATAAGTTAATTACTTTCTATTATGTTGATGGATTGTTTTATGTTTTAGATGATTCTCTCTAAATATTGCAACACAGGGACTATTAGATGGAGCTAACTGCCACCACCTTGAGCTTTTTCAGAAGAGGTTCCTTATTTAAAAATATGTAATTTCAGCGTTTGTGTAAGGCTCTTTTTCCCATCATCAGTGCCTCAAGATGGAATTGGAAGATTGAACAGATAAAGGGTTTTACTCATTTAATAATTATCTACCATATTTAGTGTCATAGTTTTCCTCACACTTGCTATAAGTGCTATGAAGGAAATGAACAGGGCATGTGAAAGAATATAGAAGGGCTTCTTTCCATGGGATTATCAGTGAAGGCTTCTCTGAGGAGGTGTCCTATGAGCTGAGCTTTGAATAATAACAATAGTAACAATCATCATCATCCTTACAAGAGTCCCCTGGTAGGTAGGTCTTAGTGTTATATCTTACATATGAGGAAACAGAAGAACAGAGAGATTACGTAACCTGCCCAAGGCCATCTATTAAAGGATGCAAAGGTCATGAGAAAGGGCCCTCTAGGTATAGTGAATAGCACCTGCTATGGCCTTGAAAGTGGGAGGGGCAGGCAAGGTGTGTACACACACACACACACACACACACTTACTCTTCCCCTCTCTTTCTCTGTCTCTTCCTCTTCCTCTTTCCCATTCCCTTTCTCTCTCTCCCTCTCAGGGCCATTCTCGAAGGCCAGTATAACTGAAGCACGATGAGCAGGCTGGGGAGTGGGAGTAGATGATGATGGAGAGGTAGGCAAGGCTCAGATCATGCAGTGCTTTGTTGGACACTGCAAGGAATTTGGATTTTATTCAAAGTATAGGAACCACTTGTTGAAGGAATTTAAATAGGTGAATATGATCAAATTTGAGTTTAAAAAAATCTAACTTGTTTTTTGAACAAATTGGAATAGGCAAGAGTACAGGAGGTCAGTGTGGAATCTGTTAGAATATTTCAGGTGAAAACATGGTATTTTGGTGGCAGTGGAGATGGAGAGAAATGAGATGGTTTTGAAATATGTACTTTTCAATCTTTAAAATGAGATAAAACATAAAAATTCACCATTTCAACCATTTTAAAGTGTACAATTTTTTGGTTTTTAGTATATTCACAATGTTATGCAGCTGTTACCACAAACTACAGAACATTTCCATAACCTCCAAAGAAACCCCATACTTCTCAGTTCCCCATTCCCCTTACATCCTGACAATCACTAATATACTTCTCTCTCTGTAGATTTGCCTGTGCTGGACATATAAATAGATTCATGCAATAGGTGACCTGTTGTGTCTGGCTTCTTTCTCTTAGCATAATGTTTTCAAGGTTCATCCACATTGTAACACATATCAGTACTTCATTCCTTTTTATGGCTGAATAATATTCCATCTGCAGATTTTGTTTTGTTTTTGTTTATCCATTCATCAATTGGATGGGTATTTGGGTTGTTTCCATTCTTTAGCTATTACAAATAATGCTATCAACACCTAATGTGGAAGTTTTATATGTATATTTCACATGTACAAGTATAATGTACAAGTGCACATATGTTTTCATTTCTCATGAGTATACCTAGAAATGGAATTGCTGAGTCATAATGGTACCTCTCTGTTTTATTTTTGAGAAACTGAGAAACTGTTTACCACAGTGGCTGCATCATTTTACATTTCCATTAGCAATGTATGAGTGTTCCAATTTCTTCACGTCCTCACTAACTTTTCTTATTTTCGATTATTTAAGAAAAAAAATATAGCCATCCTAGTGGGTATGAAATGGTGTCTCATTGTGATTTTGATTTGCATTTCCCCAGGAACTAATGATGTTGAACATCTTTTCATGTGTATATTGGTATTTGTATGTTTTCTTTGAAGAAAAGTCTATTCAAATGCTTTGCCCATTTTTAAACTGGGTTGTTTATCTTTTTATTGTTGAGTTGTAAGACTACTTTATGTAATATGAATAGTAGATCTTTGTTAGATACATGATTTGCAAATAATTTCTCTCACTCTGTGGGTTGTCTTTTCACTTTCTTGGTTGATGGTGTCCTTTGAGGCACAAAAGTTTTTAATTTGTATTAAGTCCAATTTATTGCTTCTTTAGTTGCTTTTGCTTTTGGTATCATATTAAAGAAATCATTGCCTAATCCAGGGTCATGAAGAATTTATACCTGTTGCCTTCTAAGAGTTTTTTTTTTTTGGTATCGTTAATCTACAATTACATGTGCAACATTATGGTTACTAGACTCCCCATATCATCAAGTCCCCCCCATATACCCCATACAGTCACTGTCCATCAGCATAGTGAGATGCTATAGAATCACTACTTGTCTTCTCTGAGTTGTACAGCCCTCCCCGTGCCCCCCCAACATTACATCTGCTAATCGTAATGCCCCCTTTTGCCTCTTGTCCCTACCTTCCCACCCATCCTCCCCAGTCCCTTTCCCTTTGGTACCTGTTAGTCCATTCTTGGGTTCTGTGAGTCTGCTGCTGTTTTGTTCCTTCAGTTTTTTTTTCTTTGTTCTTATATTTCACATATGAGTGAAATCATTTGATACTTGTCTTTTTCGGCTTGGCTTATTTCACTGAGCATAATACCCTCTAGCTCCATCCATGTTGTTGCAAATTCTAGGATTTACTTTCTTCTTATGGCTAAATAATATTCCATTGTGTATATGTACCACATCTTCTTTATCCATTCATCTACTGGTGGACACTTAGGTTGCTTCCATTTCTTGGCTATTGTAAATAGTGCTGCAATAAACATAGGGGCACATATGTCTTTTTCAAACTGGGCTGCTGTAGTCTTAGGGTAAATTCCTAGGAGTGGGATTCCTGGGTCAAATGGTATTTCTATTTTGAGTTTTTTGAGGAACCTCCATACTGCTTTCCACAATGGTTGAACTAATTTGCAGTCCCACCAGCAGTGTAGGAGGGTTCCTCTTTCTCCACATCCTTGCCAACATTTGTTGTTGTTTGTGTTTTGGATGTTGGCCATCCTCACTGGTGTGAGGTGATATCTCATTGTGGTTTTAATCTGCATTTCTCTGATGATTAGCGATGTGGAGCATCTTTTCATGTGCCTGTTGGCCATCTGAATTTCTTCTTTGGAGAAGTGTCTATTCATGTCCTCTGCCCATTTCTTAATTGGATTATTTGCTTTCTGTTTGTTAAGGTGCATGAGTTCTTTATATATTTTGGATGTCAACCCTTTATCAGATACGTTTTTTATGAATATATTCTCCCATACTGTAGGATGTCTTTTTGTTCTACTGATGGTGTCCTTTGCTGTACAGAAGCTTTTCAGCTTGATATAGTCCCACTTGTTCATTTTTGCTTTTGTTTCCCTTGCCCGGGGAGATATGTTCATGAAGAAGTCGCTCATGTTTATGTCCAAGAGATTTTTGCCTATGTTTTTTTCTAAGAGTTTTATGGTTCCATGACTTACATTCAAGTCTTTGATCCACCTTGAGTTTACCTTTGTGTATGGGGCTAGACAGTAGTCCAGTTTCATTCTTTTACATGTAGCTGTCCAGTTTTTCCAACACCAGCTGCTGAAGAGGCTGTCATCTCCCCATTGTATATCCAAGGCTCCTTTATCAAATATTAATTGACTGTATATGTTTGGGTTAATGTTTGGATTTTCTGTTCTGTTCCACTGGTCTGTGGGTCTGTTTTTGTGCCAATACCAAATTGTCTTGATTACTGTGGCTTTGTAGTATAGCTTGAAGTCAGGGAGCGTAATTCCTCCTGCTTTATTCGTCCTTCTCAGGATTGCTTTGGCTATTCGGGGTCTTTTGTGGTTCCATATGAATTTTAGAATTATTTGTTGCAGTTCATTGAAGAATGCTGTTGGTATTTTGACAGGGATTGGCCTTCTAAGAGTTTTATAGTTTTAGCCTTACATTTAGGTATTTGATCCATTTTGAGTTCATTTGTATATGGTGTGTGGTATGGATCCAAATTCATTCTTGTACTTATAGCTATCCAGTTGTCCAAGTACCATTTGCTTAAAAGACTATTTTTTCTCCATTGAAATATATATTTGAAGTAGACACACTAGGACTTACTAAGAGAGTAGCTAGACAGTATGAGGGAGAAAGAAGAATCCGGGTGTTTGAGTTAAGCTGCTGGGTTAGTAGTGGTAGCATTTGCTGAAATGAGGGCAAGCTGTTGTGATTTGGAGTGGGGGAAAGTAAGGGATAGTCAGAAGTTCAGATTTCAACTTAAGCTTAAGTTGTGTATGACGCTTTTCTGTATAGTGTGTAGATAGTTGGGTGTATGAATTTGGAATTCCAGGGAGAAGTTTGAGATAGAGATAAGATTTAGGTGTCAGCAGGCTATCAATTGTAGTAGAGATTTGGGACTGCTGAGGTCACCTAGGGAAAAAGTGTACAGATAAACAAAAGAGAGTCCAATCTAGAGGCCAAGGAATGCTAACAGAGACTGTGGAGGAGTCTGCAAAGGAGATTGAGATCGAGAGACCAGAGAGAATTCAGAAAAATCAAGAATGTATGTCATGGAAGCCAAGAAAGGGAGAGGTTGATGATGCAGGGAAAGGTGAGGATAGGTGAAGGAGTAAAGTCCTTTTGAAGGTGAGAGCTGAAGGGACCCAAAACACAAGTGAGAGAGATTGATCTTTATGAGATGAGTGATACTCCAGTGTAATGGGGAGAAGGGGGAAAAGATGGTTAAATCCAGGTAAGTTTGTGAATTTAATGATGGGAGGATAAGAAAGTTACTTTCTGAAAGTTCTTTTTTTCTTAATGAATAATAAGTGTCTTTCTCATCTGCTGGTATTGCATTAGCAAAAGACAGGAGCTGAAGGTCAAAGGGGGCTCATAGGAAGTTTGAGGAAAGAAGCAAAAGCACCCAGTAGTGGTCTTGGTGGGTTGCCAGTTGGATCAGGAGATATAATAGGCTTGGTATACAATATTGAGTGTCTGTATGAAGTTTATCATTATGAATTTAAAGTAAAAACAATCTCTTTAGTTACATGATTTTTCTCCAGCGGTGTTTAGCTGGGGAATGCAGAGGGTTGAGTTCATCCAAGGTTGGTATTCTGCCAATTAAATTCCATGGAGGAAAAGAGTGTTAAAACTGTATTTGCAAAGGAATGATGGTAATGATGGATCATGCAATTTGGAGGGTGGTATTGGGAAATAAGTGTGACTGATAGATAATTAAAAGGTGGTAGGTCATGGACAGTGACTGTAATGGGGTTGGTGGGGGGGACCTGATGAAGGGGTAGTTAAATAACCGTAATATTCCACATGTAATTGTAGATTAATGATAATAAAATAAATTATATTAAAAAAAAAGAATTGTAAAAAAAAAAGGTGGTAGGTCAGTAGATCATAGGTTGAAGAATTTAAGGGACGATTTAAACAAATGCGGTGAAAGTATATCAAAGTATGTTCCATGAATGGATGTTCTAATTTGAGATTCTAAGTTTGTGCAGATCTCTGGTGTACCTTCTACATAAGTGATTATAAGTGGAATGGTTGAGCAGGCTTTGGGATGATGTGGTCTAGGGACTAAGACATTTGGGTATTGGACAGGTTGGTCCTTTAGATGAAATTGCCAAGAGTGGTGACAGGAGTTGGGGGTGGGAAGAAGACTGAGACAGAGCCAAGAGTTCAAGCCTTCAGTGAGGAGGGAGAAGACTGGAAGGTGGGTGGATAACAGAAACCAAAACGTTGTGTGTGGATAACAGAAACCAAAAAGTACTTGGATGGCCTGGGTCTCAAAGGAGCAAGGATTTTTGCAAGAAAGGAGAATTAATAGTTTGGAAGTAGCAGGGACAAGAATACCTATCCTACCTCCTTGCCTTAAAGACTTGGAGGTTAAAAAGAAACAGGCAAAACCACTTTAGTCTTCTGGACAGCAGAGGAAGCTGTATCCTCAGTGATCAGCAAGCTTCAATGAAGGTAGGTGGAGGGAATGTTTTTCAAAAAGAGAATGGTTTGTGGAAGTGTGTCAATCAGTGCAGGAGTTCCAGAGGGGAGTGGAAGGTGGGGAGGGAAGAGGATTGGGTTAGGTGTGTGGGAGGGATTGGGGGGATAATATATTCAGCAGTGTAGGTGTGGCAGTTAGGGTGATAATGGAAGACTAGGGACCCTTGAAATTTGGTTCCGTTGACAAAGTAACCAGATGTACTGCATAATGAAATTAGCCCCCCATGGTCTTTTGAGAAGGCAAGCCCGTGGTTCCAGTGTTGTAGACCTAAAGGCTTCCTCAGGGAGTATGGCAGCCTCCATGCAGCTTACTGCAAGGTCTCAAGGAGTGATGTGGCACTTTTCAGGGAGGGAAGCTGATGCCAAGATCTAATGGTGACTTTTCCACTTAGGTCACACTAAGTAGCAGAGTCTCCTGACCCCAAACAGCAGGTCTGCTCACCACTCCCATTTATTCGTTTTGGTTGTTCTCATTTGCTTTCCTGCTGGCAGAGCTGGATTCATTAGACCATTAGAAAATGAAAATTAAAGAAAAAAAAACCCCTTAAAACTAGGCAGTTTTCCCACTTGGGGACCATTCCAGGCTCAAAGCAAGTCTGTGCAAAAAGGATGAGTAATGACTGTGCTGCACACCTGGAGAGGTCACCTTCATTGTGACCTGGTAAGGGCTGCATGACCATGACTGTGTTTCACACTCATGTATGTGCTCTGTCCACAGGGTCATGTAGGCACAACAGCAACCAAGAAGATCGACGTCTACCTCCCCCTGCATTCAAGCCAGGACAGACTGCTGCCAATGACCGTGGTGACAATGGCCAGTGCCAGAGTGCAGGACCTGATCGGGCTCATCTGTTGGCAGTACACGAGCGAAGGACGGGAGCCAAAGCTCAAGTAACCCTTCCTCTTTTTGGCTGCTCTAGTTCCTGGCCGTCTCCTAGCCACCCATGCTGCATTCTGGGCCTGGCCAGTCTTTCTAGGCATTGGCCTGGAAACCAGATGTCCACACTGATCCAGTTTAGGTTGCTCCCCAGATCGTGGGCCTGTGGATCTGAGGCTTATCTCAGAGAATATGCCTGCAAAATAGATGGATAAAATTTTTGAATCCAGACATGAGGAAATATATTTTAGCAGTTTCCAAACACTTTTATGATGTTTGCTGATAAATGTGGCTTTTAGGGTGTAGGGGCAGGGAACTAATGTTTACTGCGCACCTACCACACTGGGCACTTCAGACCTGATTTCTTGTTTAATTCTTCCAGCTCCCTGTGAGGTAAACATTATGATCCTCATTCTGTGGAGGAGGACACTCAGGGTCAGAGAGCTGGTATTTGCTTAAGGTTGGCAGAGGTCAGGATTCGATTCCCAGGTTTTTGCATTATTTCCTTTTGGTCTGAGTTACAGTTTTCTTTGTTATCAGTCAGTGGCTCAATTTGTCTTTCAGTCACTGGCTCTATTGGTTATTAATATATTAATTTATTAATTATATTAGTAGCCCTTATTAATATAATTTTTAATTATGTTAAAAAGGTAGTCTTTGAAAGTAGAGCCTCTGTGCCTGTGTATCATAACTAGAACTGGAAGGCGCTTCGCTGCATTGGCTCTCCCGTGCTTGACTTTCTTACCCAATAGGCCTCTTCTCTTAATGTGCTCATCTCAGGAATAGGGTTGGGGATACAGCAAACTGTAGTGGATGCCTTCATTTTGGAAATGGAGTCTCATGGAGACTTTCTCTTCTCACGTTTTCAGAATTGGAATGATCCAGTTTGCTGGTTTTCTTTACGTATGTTAAATTTGCCCTTAAAATTATTCTTTCAAGTTATTCACATTGCCCTCCACTTTTCCTGAATAAATGGTAGATATAATCTTTATTGCTTCTGTGGAAATGGAAGGTCTTCCCAACCAAGCTATCATGAAGACTCTGAAAAGAGTTCAGTCAGCAGCTCTGCTCAAGGCCAAGCTATGGTGTTGTCTGTTTTCAGCATAAAGTGGAAGCAAGAAAACAGGAAAGGAGTCACAGTGCTAGTGACTTTATATATGTTGTCTGAGTTAATCCTTAAAATGTTGCCTAGTGCAAATGCCAAAACCAAGAGATGCAAAGGAATTTGCCCAGGGTTACACAGCTAGTGAGAACCAAGGCAGGAGGTGAATTATCACATACATTTCACAGATGAGGAAACAAACTTAGACGCAGTAACTTTCCTGAATCATATGATAAGTGGTAGAACCAGTATTTAAGCCCAGGAATCTCTCACTCCAGAGTGAGGCCTAGCTCTTCACTGTTACTTTACAATCCCTCTCATGGAACTCTGTTACAGGTGATAGTAAGATATTTATTTAGTCCATACTTATTCCAGGCACTGTGCTGATCTTAACATACAGAAGTGAAACAGGCAATTCATGCCATCAAGGAGCTTACTATGTAAGGTGAACTGGCGATAATACAGTGCAATATCATGTAAAATCTGGTTCTTTGAGAAGTTCTGACTTCATATTTGGGGTGAGAGTGGAGTCATGAAAAGCTACCTTGGTTAAGTGACATCTAAACTGAAACGTGAAGGAGTAGGAAAAAGTGATGCAGAGAAGTTGAGAGGGTGTTCTAAAACAGGGAAGAGCATGGACTTCTGGTTGTGATGGCCCTTTAAATTCTATATACTGCTCCAAATATATAGGAATGGTAAATTGAATGTTATTGACATACTTGTACTTTAATAACAAGGTAAACATCCTAGTGGACTGGAAAGAGAGAAACAACCAAGTACAGAAACAGGCAGAGTCTGCTGGTAGTTGATCTTTCAGGGTACTGCTTCCCAACACACATGCTGTGATGAATTTATCAGTGTGTGAAGTACCGATTTTTCCCAGACTTTAGGGTACCTAGGCAGGGCCTGGGGTGGTTAGAGCCCCCAGCCATCATTTCTGGGTAGGGAGCAGTCTCATCTATCACCTGTGTGCTGTACACAGACTGTTATTTCTAAATATACCGTGATGTCAGAAAAGAGTGGGGAACACTGCATGAGGGTATGTTTCCTCATACATACAAAGTAATTTCATGCCTGGATGGGGACCTGGAGGAAGCCTTACTGCTGGAAACCAGGAGCTGGTCTTGAACTGTCCTACCTATGAAAAGAAACTGAACAAAGCTGCCTGGGTCTGTGTCTTGCTTACAGTTGTGTTTCTGAGATGGCAGGGGAAGAGAGATAAAGTATGACCAGGACCTGGTCATGACTGGGTTTATAATATCCCTAGTGTTTCCTAAGGATAGGAACGCTGAGCTGCCATGTCAGATCTGGTTCTAGAGTAGAGGCCTCTGCTTGGATGGGGATGGAGGATGGTGGCAGTATCTATAAAAGCACTAGACTACAGAGAGGGGTGAGAAAGGAAAGGAGGGAGAGAGAAAAGAAGATGGGTTGGCAATTTAAAATTCCCAGCAAATGAGTATAACTAGTACTAAAAAAGTTAATTATCAGGATATGAATTCATTTCCAATAAAATAAAGCAATATGAAGATTAATTTCAAATAAGTGGCTAAAATCATCAGAAAGATGAAGACATAACACCCATGGTAAATTCCTAGGAATATGTCAAACAAAAGCACGCAGATGAGAATCAAGAGGTGGATTTAGAAAATAACCAAGTAAAGGTCCTAGCAATACAAAATGCAGTTATTAAAGTAAAATTAAAAATGTGCAGAATAAACTCTAGACTGGGCCCAGTTAAAAAGAGGGACTGAATAAAGACAGTGCTAATTTATTCAACCCTGGATGTAACACAGAGATACAAAGAATGAAAGATGGGTAAGTAAAGAAACATGGAGGAAAGATGGAAAGTCTCCCACGTGTGAAGCAGAGAATGGAGACAATAGCAAAGAAGCAATATTTGAAGGGATAAATGCCAGAGAATTTAATACAAATATGAACGAGTCTTTGTATTAAAAACACAAATTAAATGGAAGCGTTAGGGGTTGAGTTTGTTTTTCTTGGTTCTTCTCTCTGCTACAATAAAGAATTGAAGGGGGGAGGTACAGTAGCGAAGCAGAGTGAAAGTTTTATTTGAATATACTCAAAGGGAGGAGTGGGCTAGAGTTAACATAGACAAAGGCAAGGGAAGCTCTTGGAACTCTTGCTCAGCATTGGGCAAATATCTTGCTAACTCTTAAAGCTAGAGTCACTTGGTGTCTAAATCTGCACGGCATGGGAACTAAGCTTCTACTCTAGGGTTGGGGGAGCTGCAGAGCACTGGATGAAGTGAGATAATGTTCTGAGGACTTGTCAAAGGCAAAAAAAGGTGACTTTTAGGCACGCTACTAAAGAGCACGATCGTACAGCTGCAGTTCTGTCTGGGTCAGTCAGGCAGGCAATGGGAACTTGCAAGCCTAAATCAGAGCTCTCAGGAGCCTCACTCTCCTTATCTGGAGTAGAACAGAGAGAGTGACACACTCAAAGAAAGGGGAGTGCAGGCAGCTTCAGAGTGGAGGTACCCCTAAGGGTTTAGGGTCTGGGTTTTGTATGGCTTTTGGGGTAAGAATCAGCATGAGGCATGATGTATACAGGTGTCCTTTGAAGTTTTGTCTTAAGAATAGGGTTATTTAGGTGACTGTGTTGGTTTGAATTTTAACATTCTTTGCCTGCATAGGTTTATTTATACTTCCAGGGTCTGTCTCTTGCTCTGGTTACAAAGTTACTTGATTAAGGGGCTGGAAGAAAAGGAAGAACGGCATGTAGGTTAAGTTAAAGAATAAGCTGGGCTTTTTTGCAGGTTAAGTAGATTTTACAATGGTATGATTTAACTGGTACAGTGAAGACATGGGCTGGCTTGGGTACTTTATTTGGGGAATGTTTGGATATTCTAAGTAACTCTTGGCCTTTGAAACTTCAACTAATTAACTTATTTGGTTAACTCCTTGAGTCCCATTTAGTGGACTCTCCTGGCTTTATTCTCTTTTCAGCTTGCTCACATCTGTTTTTCTATCTAACAGAGGAAAGATAAACCTCAGCAAGTGGTGGCTGGAGCAATTGGACATCCACAAGCCAAAAAAATACACAATAACCTAAACCTTATACCTTGTAAAAAATTAATTCAAAGTGAATTATAACTTATATGTAAAACTAAAAAACTTTTAGGAGAAAATCTTTGGAATGAGGGGCTAGATGAAAAGCTCTTATACATGACTTGAAACATTATCCATAATAGTAAAAAAAAAAGATAAATTGGACTTCATCAAAATGAAAAACTTTTGCTTTACAGAAGGCCCTTACTTCCTTTCCTGTCCCAAAGCTGCCTTCTCCTTCCTCATGGGCTTGTCTTCAGCAACACCTGGCCAAGGGGGATAGAACTGGGGGAGGGGGTTGGGGGCAGGGCTGGGGGCAAAAGTCAAACAGTAGAATTTAAGGCAAAAACATAACAGTAAGGATATTTTGGTAAACAACATCATGAAAAAAGAAATAGCCCATCAAGATAACATAATAATTCCGACTGTATATGTCTAACAATGTAGTCTCAAAATATTTTAAGGGAATTGTGAAGAGGCAATGTCTGATCTACAGCCAAAATGGGAAATTTCAGTATCTCCAACAAAAACTGATAAACAAAACAAACTAAAAATCCGTAAGAATGAGGAAGATTCAAACAATTTAATTAGCAATTCTGAACCCTCAAAATAGAGTTACTTCTTGTACTAGTTAGTAAGCCTGTGAAGCTAATACAACTTATTAAAATTTATATTCCTTAGTGTACCTACCATGCAGATATTTTTAAATAGTTGCTCTCTGAGTATATTTTGAATTATAAAATCACATTGAATCTAAATAAACCATGGTCTTTTGAAATCTTTTTAAATTCTTACAGGACAGTGGATTTCTCAGTTTTGTTTGGAAATAAATCCCTGGGATCTCTTCCTGCCAGGCAGTATAATGAAATGTATTTTCTTTCTAGCTTCTTTGTACTTAAGTGTTGGAATAGATCTTATTTGATCTTTTCCAGTGGGTTTGCCTATTCATTCACAGGGCACCTAATTGCTAGATGCACTGGAGAACATTCCTCCAATTTCAGTGTGGTTGTCAAGAAAATCATTTATTTAAGAATATTGTCCACCTGTCTCTATGCCTTGAAAACTGTGTGGGCATAGGCTTTGGCCCTAGGGAAGGAATGGAAAATTTGGCTGGAGTTCTTGGCTTCATTTACTCTTAAACCTGTTAACTTTGGCGTAAGATTGGAATGTGGTACTTAAGCTGATGTCCTGCTTATTGTGATGCTCTGACTTTAGGGGAAGCATTTGGAAGAAAATAACTGACATCATTTCAGTCTCTAGGTAGTTGAATTTTTAAATTTAGACTTTGTTATATAGATTCATGTTTATTGAATTTTGATCAGAAAATGGTGGTCTATATAATTTCTGCCTAGAGATTTATTTATATTTTGGGGGCTTACTATACAATATATTTCTATAAATGTTCCATTGATTCTAGAGAAAAAATTTTCTGTTACAGAATTCAATATGTACTTATTAAATCAACATCTTTAATTATAATTATGTTCTTATATTTTTGACTGTTTGGTCTATGGATGATGAAGAGAAATGGATTAAATTTCCATTTTCTTGTTTGTTTCTATCAGTTTCTCCTGAGATTTCAACAGCTTCCACTTTATATATTTCAGTGCAAATATACAAAAAGATTCATGCATTTCATATCTCTATTGTGAGTTGTATTTTTTTCAGTATAAAAGTCTTAATTTGTTTTATGTATTGTGTCCTGCCTTTTTCTTTGCTTTAGTTCACTAATATGAGCTTTTCCCCCTGTTTTTCTTTGCATTTGTCTATGTATCTTTTTGTTCAGCCTTTTACCTTTGGCTTTTTGTTTTAGATATGTTGAATAATCTTGTGAGGTTTTTCTTTTTTTGACGCAGTCAAAGTCACTGTCTTTTCATAGGGAAGTTTATCTTACTATTGATTTATTTTTAATTCCATTCTTAGTTATCTATAAGATTTAAAAAAACTTTTTTAATAGACTTGATTTTTCAATATAGTTTTAGGCTTACAGAAAACTTGTGCAGAAAGTATAGAGCTCCCATATATCTCTTTCCTGCCTCTCATTTTCCTCTATTATAAACATCTTACATTAGTGTGATACTATTACTATTAACTAAAGTCAGTAGTTCACATTAAGGTATACTCTTTGTATTGTACGGTTCTAATGATTGTATCATGAAGAATGGTTTCATCACCCCAAAAGTGTCCTGTGCTCCATCTATTAACCCAAATCTGCTTCACCGCAATCTCTGGTTACCATTCATCTTTTTACTGTCTCTACAGTTTTGGATTTTTCAGAATGTCAGCTGGTTGGAGTCATACTCTATATGTAGCCATTTCAGACTGGTTTCTTTCACTTAGCAATATGCATTTAAGGTCCCCTCATGTCTTTTTGTGTTTGATAGCTCATTTCTTTGTTTAATAATATTAATTGCTGAGTAATATTCCATTGTATGAATGTATGAATGTACCACAGTTTGCTTTTCCATTTACCTATTGAAGGATAACTTGGTTGCTTCCAATTTTTGGTAGTTATGAGTAAAGCTGCTATAAACATTCATGGCAGGTTTTTGTGTGGACATAAGTTTTCAATTCATTTTGCAGAAACCGAGGAGTGCAATTGCTCGATTATATGGTAAGAGTATGTTTAGCTTTCTAAGAAAAGAAACTGCCAAACTGTCTCCCCAAATGGTTATACCATTTGGGACCTCTATCAGTAGTGCATGAAGACTTCCTGTTGCTCCACAGCCTCTCCAGAAGGTTTTTAAGTGTTTTATAATCAGTGTGCAGTGGTATCTCATTATTGTTTTTATTTCCAATTCCCTAATGAGGTGATGTTGAATATTTTTTCATGTGGTTATTTGACATCTGTCTGTCTGCTTTGGTGAGCTGACTGTTCAGGTCTTTTGCCTATGTGTTAGTAGGTTGTCTTCTTACTGTTGATTTCTGAGAGTTCTTTGTATATTTATCAGATATGTATTTCATAAATATTTTCTCCCAATCTATGACTTTTCATTCTTTTGACGGCATCTTTTGCAGAGCACAGATTTTATAATTTTAATAAACTCAAACTTACCAATTTTTCTTTCAGAAATAATGCTTTGGTTGTATCTAAAAGTTATTTACCAAACCCAATGTCACCTAGATTTTTCTTATGTTATCTTCTAGAATTTCTGTAGTTTTGTGCTTTACATTTAGGTCTGTGATCCATTTTGAGTTAATTTTTATGAAAAATGTAAGGTGTGTATTGAGATTTCTTTCTCTTTTTTTGGATACACTTTCTTTCTTTATTTGATACCCAGCTGAAAAGACTATCCTTTCTCCATTGAGTTGCCTTTGTCAAAAATCAGTTAATATGTCGGTCTATTTCTGACTTAAAGTTTTTTAAAAACATCCCTTAATTTATATTCTCCATCAGATTCAAGAGTGAAACAATGTTTTTGAGTAACACCCATCTGTAAAAGAAAAATATCATGAACTTGAGGTGGGAGGTATCTATCTAACTGTTTTCACATAAAACCACATTTACTCTAGTTATAGTAATTTAAGGGATTTTCAAAGATAATTTTGACTAGTCCCAATTTTTATGCAGAGACTTTAGTCATGTATTATGATTCCATTGTACACAAGAATGGGCATTCCTTGTCTCCTTTTCAGCTGTTCCTTAGACATTCAATATAATTCATTGGTCTCTTATTTTCTATTGCTCTTATCAGGCTACTGACAGGTGAGCTTCTAAAAGCCTGAAGAGTTTTGCTATAGTCTAGAAAGCTGGAGTAGTATATGTTGGAGATTATTACAGTGCTCAGTGAGTGTAAGTTTGTGGCTATAGAACAGTGCTGTCCAAAATAAATACACTGCAGTCACCTCACACCTGTTAGAATGATTATCATCAGAAAGACAAGATGTAGCCAGTATTGGTGAGGTTGTGGGAGAAACGGGGGAACCCTTGTGCACTATTGGTAGGCATGTAAATTGGTACATCCACTACGGAAAACTGTATGGAGGTTCCTTAAAAAATTAAAAATAGAAATACTATATGATCCAGCAATCCCACTTCTGGGTCTATATCCAAAGGAAATGAAAACAGGATGTCAAAGAGCTATCTGCTTTAACATGTTCACTGCTGTGTATTCACAATAGTCAAGATATGGAGACAATCTAAATGTCTGTCTATGGATGAATGGATAAAGAAGACATGATATATATACATACAATGGAATATTATTCAGCTATGAAAAAGAAGGAAATCCTGCTGTCGTGACAACATGGATGGACTTTGAGAGCATTATGTTAAGTGAGATCAGGCAGAGAAAGACAAATACTGTCTGATATCACTTATATATGGAATCTAAAAAAGCCCAGCTCACAGAAGTGGAGACTAGAATGGTGGTTACCAAGGGCTGGGGGAAGTGGGGAGAGAGATTTTGTTCAAAGGGTAAAACTTCCAGTTAGAAGAGCAGTAAGTTCTGGGGATCTAATACACAGCATGGCAATTCATAGTTCACAATACTGTATTATATATTTGAAAGTTGCTAAGAGAGTAGATCTGTTCTCACCATACACACACAAAAAAATAACAATTATTATGATATGATGGAGGTGTTAGCTATGCTACTTGGTGGTAATTGCTTTTATGAGTATATCAAATCAACATATTATATACCTTAAACTTACACAATGTTACATGTCAGTTATATCTCAATAAAGCTGGAAAAATGTATGATGCAAGCTGAAAATGTGAGCCAAATTTGAAATTTAAAAACTTTTAAGAACCACATTTTTTTTAATTTCTAAAAGATGAGTGAAATTAATTTTCACAATGTATTTTAGTTAACCCGTGTATATAAAATATTATTTCAAAGTGTAATTGATACAAAAATTACTCATCAGATATTTAATGTTCTCTTTTTTTTTGTCATTAGTTTTCAGTGTCCAGTGTTTATTTGCTATTGATAACACATCTCAGTTCAGACTGGCCACATTTCAGGTGCTCAGTAGCCATGTGTTGGAAAGTGCAGCTGTAAAGCATACCTGGAGAAGGTATAGGCATCCAGGCATTCGCTGTGGATCTTCATCATTTTGTGTAACCTCGGCAGCCTAGATCCCTTGGGAAAGCTGGTGGGTTTTGTAGATAGTTGAAGGTTTATCTCATGCAACATCAAACTCTTTATTTTTAAATGTTTTTTCATAGAAGCTCTCTAAAACTTGTGAACATTTCCCCTGCCTTCTTAATCAGAAGAGTGTGGGATCCAAAGCCATAGTCTGGGTTTGAATTCTGGCATTAACTCTTAACCATCAGGGTGGTCTTAGATGAATTACTTCAACCTCATGTACTCTAGTTATCTTGTATGTAAAATGAGGATAGAAACTTCCTAAAAGGATAGTTATGAAAATAAAATAAGAAAATACATGACAAGTGCTCAGTAAATGTTCATTTCTGTTCCTGCTAAGTGCTATAGTTACAGCCAGCTACTACTACAATTAGTACTTTTAGTAGTTTAGCAATAGTAGCATAATTTAGACCTTTCTTGACCCCAAGAATTATACTACCCTATGATACACTGACGCCCTTTTGGGCTTATGAAAGTATATAGGACTGTTTGACCTCACATATCTGTTACTGACAACTTTGCAATTTGAATTCTTTGTATGTCCCTTTGTTTTCTCTCTTCACACCCATCTCTATCTACTCTTCCTCCCATTTCTAGGTTGCTGCTTCTAATTTATATTCCTTAGAGCATCATCAAAAACCACTTACCTAAATAATACAGCCTCAGAGGCTCTTCCTATTCTGCCCTCTACCTATGCTTCCATGCATCCTAACACATCACACTCTTTAACTAGCAGCTTCTTGACACTGATACTATGTTTTCTCACTCAGACATGCCTTTCTCACTGTTCTTGGTATCCTGCTTAATCTTGAAGACTTAAGTCCTTCATCATTCCTTCATTCAGCAAACATTTAAGGAGTTCCAGGCCCTCAGTATTGAGGGTAAAAGAGAACAAGAGACATTCGATCACTGCACTAAAGTAATATACAGTTTGGTGGGGAAGAAGAAATTATCAAGTGTAATAGCAGTTTGTAGCTGGCTCATTTCACTTATCATTTGTATTCATTCATGCATTTGATAAATATTTATTGAATGTTTGGTATGTACCTGGCATTTTTCTGGGTATACAGTGGTGAGTGGAACCAGATATGGTCTCTCTTTCACGAATTCCACAATCTAGTGAGGGAAACGGGCAAATAATTCAAATAATTAAACCAAATAACCCAAATAATGTTTGCTTAACAACTAGGTTAAGTGCTGTGAAGGAAAGGAGTGCCATTTATGAGAGCCTAGCTACTGGGAGTCAGGGAGAAATTTACTGAGAAAGTAATATCAGAGGCATCTGGTAGGGAGAAGTTCTTGGCAGAATGGAACTGCATGGCATTGATGCTGTGGCAGGAGGAACATGTTGTTGTCAGAGAACTAAGGAAGGCCAGTGTTGCTGGAGCACAAAATAGGGATGAGGAAATAGAGTGGGATGAGACTGAGAGGTGGGCAGGGGCCACAGTATAGACTGAGAGAAGCAGACAGTTGATTCTGGATATATTTAAGAGGTAAAATTCACAGGACTTGGGTATGAATTAGATAGGGGAAGTGAGGGAGAGGAGAGGTAGCAAAGGTGACTCCCTAGATTTCTGACTTGCACAACTCAATATATTATGCCCTTCACAGAGACAGGGACCATTGGAAGATTGGGGTTTGTTTGTTTGTTGCTGTCTGGAAGAGTGGAAAGGGCAGAGTGAGTTTGGTCTTACTACCTATTAATTTGACCTGCCTTTGCTATATCTAAGGGAAGTTTCCAAATAGTCATTTACATTTGTATGTTTGGAGTTAAGAGGAGAGAGAGATGAGCTAGAAATGTGAACTTAGGAGTCATCTGCAGAGAGACATTAATTGAAGTCTCCAGCATAGATGAATGAAAAGAGATAAAGGCCTAAGACTGGACACTGAAAAACTGTGTAGATAGTGGTGCTGAAATGGGGTATCCTGGAGAAGAAATAGGTTCAGAGTGGGGTGAATAAAGAGTTAGGTTTTGCATGTATTAAAGATTGAGATTACTTGAGAGATATTCAAGGGAAGAAGTCTTATACGGAGTAGGATAGATAAGAGTTAGAGCCTGGACCATGTAATGGCTTGTATTCCCCAGTACATAATACGGTGCCTAACACATAGCAGATGCTCAATAAATTATTTGTGGAATGGATAAGAGAATATAGGAACATTCAGATTGAAAGATCTGGACTGAAATTCTCCGTCTATGCTGTGCCAGGGCCCTTCTCCAAGTGTCTGCTCAGACAAGCTTCTAACTGTATACAAATGTCTATTCATTAAAAATCACTGTTAGTATGGAACCACAAAAGACCCCGAATAGCCAAAGCAATCCTGAGAAGGAGGAATAAAACAGAGGGAATTATGCTCCCTGACTTCAAGCTCTACTACAAAGCCACAGTAATCAAGACAATTTGGTATTGGCACAAAAACAGACCTACAGACCAGTGGAACAGAATAGAAGGTCCAAACATTAACCCAAACATATACAGTCAATTAATATTTGATAAAGGAGCCTTGGATATACAATGGGGAGATGACAGCCTCTTCAGCAGCTGGTGTTGGCAAAACTGGACAGCTACATGTAAGAGAATGAAACTGGACTACTGTCTAGCCCCATACACAAAGGTAACCTCAAGGTGGATCAAAGACCTGAATGTAAGTCATGAAACCATAGAACTCTTAGAAAAAAACATAGGCAAAAATCTCTTGGACATAAACATGAGTGACTTCTTCATGAACATATCTCCCTGGGCAAGGGAAACAAAAGCCAAAATGAACAAGTGGGACTATATCAAGCTGAAAAGCTTCTGTACAGCAAAGGACACCATCAGTAGAACAAAAAGACATCCTACAGTATGGGAGAATATATTCATAAATGACGTATCCGATAAGGGGTTGACATCCAAAATATATAAAGAACTCATGCACCTCAACAAACAAAAAGCAAATAATCCAATTAAGAAATGGGCAGAGGACATGAATAGACACTTCTCCAAAGAAGAGATTTAGATGGCCAACAGGCACATGAAAAGATGCTCCACATCGCTAATCATCAGAGAAATTCAGATTAAAACCACAGTGAGATATCATCTCACACCAGTGAGGATGGCCACCATCCAAAAGACAAACAACAACAAATGTTGGCAAGGATGTGGAGAACAGGGAACCCTCCTACACTGCTGGTGGGAATGCAAATTAGTTCAACCATTGTGGAAAGCACTATGGAGGTTCCTCAAAAAACTCAAAATAGAAATACCATTTGACCCAGGAATTCCACTCCTAGGAGTTTACCCTAAGACTGCAGCAGCCCAGTTTGAAAAAGACACATGTGCCCCTATGTTTATCGCAGCACTATTTACAATAGCCAAGAAATGGAAGCAACCTAAGTGTCCATCAGTAGATGAATGAATAAAGAAGATGTGGTACATATGCACAATGGAATATTATTCAGCCATAAGAAGATAACAAATCCTACCATTTGCAACAACATGGATGGAGCTAGAGGGTATTATGCTCAGTAAATAAGCCAAGCCGAAAAAGACAAGTATCAAATGATTTCACTCATATGTGGAGTATAAGAACAAAGAAAAAACTGAAGGAACAAAACAGCAGCAGACTCACAGAACCCAAGAACGGACTAATAGTTACTTACCAAAGGGAAAGGGACTGGGGAAGATGGGTGGGAAGGGAGGGATAAGAGGGAAAAAGGGGCATTACGATTAGCAGACGTGATGTTCGGGGGGGGGGTATGGGGAGGGCTGTACAGCTCAGAGAAGACAAGTAGTGATTCTATAGCATCTCACTATGCTGATGGACAGTGACTGTAATGAGGTTGGTGGGGGGGACCTGATGAAGGGGGTAGTTTAATAACCATAATATTGCACATGTAATTGTAGATTAATGATACCAAAATAAATTTTTAAAAAATCACTTAGATGTTCTCAGCCTTAACTTAAACATTTATGTAAGTGCTAGAGGAAGGGTTGGAAGGACTTTTTACAAACACTTTGTTCATTGAGCTGTACAGAAAGATTGCCTATTTTCAATATTTCCCAAGTGCGAGAGTCATCACACTACTAAATAACAAATTGGTAGATATAAGAGTGCCTACTATGTGATGCTAAGCACTTTAGCTATATTATCTTATTCCTTATAACACCTTTATAAGTCATAGATAACAATGGAGAAACAGGATCAGTAAGTTAAGTAACTGCCCAAGATCATTTATTTAGCAATTGGCAGAGTCAGAATTTAAACCCAGGTCTGACTCCATTTCCCTTGCTCTTAATTACCATGCTATACAAAGAAACAAGGCTCTTCTCTTGGTGATAGCACCAGGGACATTACAGCCATTTGAGATTTTCTCTCCTTTCTTCCTCCATCCACCCATCTATACATCCATTCACTTTTTTATTCTTGTAATCATTCATTCAGCAAGTGTTTACATGTTGTCTGTATCATTCCAGCCACTATTCCAGACACTGGGGATACAAATAGAAATACAGTTTATGGCCTCACGATTCAGGCGAATGGATGAGACAGACACCAGATTGCACAATTTCAGCTCCATTACTGTTGAAACTTACTATAATGGTGGATATCCAGAATGCTGTGGGGACATAGAGAAGGGCTTTTCTAATTCTGCCTGGAAATGGAGGCCTGGGTTGAGTAGGGTGGGAAGGATGTTAGGGAAGTCTTCTCAGCAGAATAGGTGCTTGAACTAAATGTCAAAAGATGACTAGACAGACTGAGAACAGGGAGCCTCAGGACTGAGACCTGTATGAATAGTGATGGGACCTATGATCTGATCAGGGTACTACAAATGATTGGTATGACTGGAGCCAAAGTTGTATGTTCTGGAATGGTAGGAGACTGGGTTAAAAAGCAGGGCAAAGTATAATGGAAAGCTTTATGGAAGCCAGGCATTTTTAATGGACTCTTTTGTTTTTATTCTAAAATTAGTGAGCGATTTTTAAGCAGGGTGGGTGACAGTATCACATTTGTTTATCAGAAAGATCCCTCTGAATGTTTACAGGGTGAATTGGTAATAGACTTAATGAATTTCTGATATTTAGAATTCTACCAACTAAATTTGTTTTTAGAATGTCTCTAGTTCAGAACACTATGAAAGAGGATTTCCCATAAATGTGACAAATGATGGAATTAACAAACAAGGATGTTAAAACACCTCTTATAAAATGCTCTGTGTTTTCACGTTGATAGAGAAAAACATGGACATGATGAAGAAAGAAGTAGGATATATATTTTTTAAAACAAATGGAACTTATAGAGATGAAAAGTATAGTATCTAAAACAAAACTACACTGGATGAAGCTAATAGCATTTTAGACCCTGCAAAAGAAAAAAATCAATGAACTTCAAGTCACAGAAATAGAAACTATCCCAAAAGGAGCTCACAAAGAACATCAGGGTCTTGCTTACACCTAGAAATTAGTGGGCATTTTCTCCCTAGAACTTCTTTACCAGAAAATTTATACTTAACTATTCCTGTGTGAGGACCTTATGATGTTATTTATCAATTTTTTCTTTTCATTTATGGGGATTTTGCTTTGGAAAAGAGGAAATCTTGACAGTCTTAGAAATCTTTTTTCTGACTTAAAAGAGATGAACTTCTGAGCCACAGCCCTCAAGACCTTTCTTTCTTTCTCTTGTTAATGCCTGACATACTCTTTAATATTGATTCTGTCATCAGAATAAATAGCAAAGCCCAAGTAATGACAGTTCTGGACATTTCAAAATCATGCACTCTTTTATTTTTCCATTAAAAAAATAAGCATTCACTATCTGGTCATCACACTTAAGGGTGTTTTGCATTTTCCAAAGATAAGAGTGAATTTTTATGAATATGTAAATAGGACATGTCAGATCACGTTTGAGAGAAATCTGGGATGCTTCCTGGAATGCTCGTGAATTTTCATATATGAATTAAATACCATCTATATATGGGCAACAGGCTTTTGTCTCTATAAAAACTGTATTGTCCTTTGAACGTGAAATGAATATTGGTCAGTAATTGAATGAAATACTCTTTTCTATTGAAGAATTTTAGCCTTATTTGATGAAACAGAAATAAGTGAAATTCAATTATTTGTACTCAAAGTTTTGGAGACTTTATATATACATGTATACATTTTTTTTATTTCTACTTTTTATTTTATTTATTTTCTTTTTATATAATTTATTTTGGTATCATTAATCTACAATTACATGTGCAATATTATGGTTATTAAACTACCCCTTCATCAGGTCCCCCCCACCAACCCGATTACAATCACTGTCCATCAGCATAGTGAGATGCTATAGAATCACTACTTGTCTTCTCTGAGTTGTACAGCCCTCCCCATACCCCCCCCCCCCCAAACATCACGTCTGCTAATCGTAATGCCCCTTTTTCCCTCTTATCCCTCCCTTCCCACCCATCTTCCCCAGTCCCTTTCCCTTTGGTAACTATTAGTCCGTTCTTGGGTTCTGTGAGTCTGCTGCTGTTTTGTTCCTTCAGTTTTTTTTTTCTTTGTTCTTGGACTCCACATATGAGTGAAATCATTTGATACTTGTCTTTTTCGGCTTGGCTTATTTCACTGAGCATAATACCCTCTAGCTCCATCCATGTTGTTGCAAATGGTAGGATTTGTTTTCTTCTTATGGCTGAATGATATTCCACTGGTATATGTACCACGTCTTCTTTATCCATTCATCTACTGATGGACACTTAGGTTGCTTCCATTTCTTGGCTATTGTAAATAGTGCTGCGATAAACATAGGGGCACATATGTCTTTTTCAAACTGGGCTGCTGCAGTCTTAGGGTAAACTCCTAGGAGTGGAATTCCTGGGTCAAATGGTATTTCTATTTTGAGTTTTTTGAGGAACCTCGATACTGCTTTCCACAATGGTTGAACTAATTTGCAGTCCCACCAGCAGTGTAGGAGGGTTCCCTGTTCTCCACATCCTTGCAAACATTTGTTGTTGTTTGTCTTTTGGATGTTGGCCATCCTCACTGGTGTGAGGTGATATCTCATTGTGGTTTTAATCTGCATTTCTCGGATGATTAGCGATGTGGAGCATCTTTTCATGTGCCTGTTGGCCATCTGAATTTCTTCTTTGGAGAAGTGTCTATTCAGATCCTCTGCCCATTTCTTAATTGGATTATTTGCTTTTTGTTTGTTGAGGTGCATGAGTTCTTTATATATTTTGGATGTCAACCTTTTATCAGATACGTCATTTATGAATATATTCTCCCATACTGTAGGATGTCTTTTTGTTCTACTGATGGTGTCCTTTGCTGTACAGAAGCTTTTCAGCTTGATATAGTCCCACTTGTTCATTTTGGCTTTTGTTTCCCTTGCCCAGGGAGATATGTTCATGAAGAAGTCACTCATGTTTATGTCCAAGAGATTTTTGCCTATGTTTTTTTCTAAGAGTTCTATGGTTTCATGACTTACATTCAGGTCTTTGATCCACCTTGAAGTTACCTTTGTGTATGGGGCTAGACAGTAGTCCAGTTTCATTCTCTTACATGTAGCTGTCCAGTTTTGCCAACACCAGCTGCTGAAGAGGCTGTTATCTCCCCATTGTATATCCAAGGCTCCTTTATCAAATATTAATTGACTGTATATGTTTGGGTTAATGTTTGGATTTTCTATTCTGTTCCACTGGTCTGTGGGTCTGTTTTTGTGCCAATACCAAATTGTCTTGATTACTGTGGCTTTGTAGTAGAGCTTGAAGTCAGGAGCGTAATTCCCCCTGTTTTATTCCTCCTTCTCAGGATTGCTTTGGCTATTCGGGGTCTTTTTGTGGTTCCATATGAATTTTAGAATTATTTGTTCCAGTTCATTGAAGAAAGCTGTTGGTAGTTTGATAGGGATTGCGTTGAATCTGTAGATTGCTTTAGGTAGTATAGCCATTTTGACAATATTTATTCTTCCTAGCCAAGACCATGGGATGCATTTCCATTTGTTAAGTGTCCTCTTTAATTTCTCTTAGAAGTGTCTTGTAGTTTTCAGAGTACAGGTCTTTCACTTCCTTCATTTATTTATTCCTAGGTATTTTATTCTTTTGGATGCAATTGTGAATGGAATTGTTTTTCTGATTTCTCTTTCTGTTAGTTCATCGTTAGTGTCTAGGAAATCAACAGATTTCTGTGTGTTAATTTTGTATCCTGCAACTTTGCTTAATTCAGATATTACTTCTAGTGGTTTAGGAGTGAAGTCTTTAGGGTTTTTTATGTGCAATATCATGTCATCTGAAAATAGTGACAATTTGACTTCTTCTTTACCAATCTGGATGCCTTGTATGTATGTCTTTGTTTTGTCTGATTGCTGTGGCTAGGACCTCCAGTACTATGTTGAATAACAGTGGAGAGAGTGGGCATCCCGTCTTGTTCCTGATCTTAGATGAAAAGCTTTCATCTTCTCACCGTTAAGTATGATGTTAGCTGTGGGTTTCTCATATATAGCCTTTATGATGTTGAGGTACTTGCCGTCTATACCCATTTTGTTGAGAATTTTAATCATGAATGGATGCTGAATTTTGTCAAATGCTTTTTCAGCATCTGTGGAGATGATCATGTGATTTTCGTTCTTCTTTTTGTTGATGTAGTGGATGATGTTGATGGATTTTTGAATGTTGTACCATCCTTGCATCCCTGGGATGAATCCCACTTGATCATGGTGTATGATCCTCTTGATGTATTTTTGAATTCGGTTTGCTAGTATTTTGTTGAGTATTTTTGCATCTACGTTCATCAGGGATATTGGTCTGTAGTTTTCTTTTTAGGTGAGGTCTTTGCCAGGTTTTGGTATTAGATTGATGCTGGCTTCATAGAATGAGTTTGGAAGTATTCCCTCCTCTTCTTTTTTTGGAAAACTTTAAGGAGAATCGGTGTTATTTCTTCTCTATATGTCTGGTAGAATTCAGGGGTGAATCCTTCAGGTCCGGGGGTTTTGTTCTTGGGTAGTTTTTTCATTACCGATTCAATTTCGTTGCTGGTGATTGGTCTGTTTAGTTTTTCTGTTTCTTGCTTGGTCAGTTTGGGGAGGTTGTATTTTTCTAAGAAGTTGTCCATTTCTTCTATGTTTTCCAGCTTGTTAGCATATAGATTCTCATAATATTCTCTTATAATTCTTTGTATTTCTGTGGGGTCCATTGTTATTTTTCCTTTCTCATTTCTGATTGTGTTTATGTGTGTAGATTCTCTTTTTCTCTTAATGAGTCTGGCTAGGGGTTTATCTATTTTGTTTATTTTTTCAAAGAACCAGCTGTTGGTTTCATTGATTTTTTTTTCTATTGTTTTATTCTTCTCAATTTTATTTATTTCTTCTCTGATTTTTATTATGTTCCTCCTTCTGGTGACTTTGGGCCCATTTGTTCTTCTTTTTCCAATTTCAGTAATTGTGTCTTTAGACCATTCATTTGGGAATGTTCTTCTTTCTTTAAATAGGCCTGGATTGCAAAATACTTTCCTCTTAGAACTGCCTTTGCTGCGTCCCACAGAAGTTGTGGCTTTGTGTTGTAGTTGTCATTAGTCTCCATATAGTCTTTGATTTGTTTTGATTTGGTCATTAACACGTTGATTAATTAGGAGAATGTTGTTAAGTCTCCATGTATTTGTGAGCCTTTTTGATTTCTTTCTGAAATATATTTCTAGTTTTATACCTTTGTGATCTGAGAAGTTGGTTGGTAGGATTTCAATATTTTTGAATTTACTGAGGTTCTTTTTGTGGCCTAGTATGTGGTCTATTCTGGACAATGTTCCATGTGCACTTGAGAAGAATATGTATCCTGTTGCTTTTGGGTGTAGAGTTCTGTAGATGTCTGTTAGGTCCATCTGTTCTAGTGTGTTGTTCAGTGCTTCTGTGTCTTTACTTATTCTCTGTCTGGTTGATCTTTCCTTTGGAGTGAGTGGTATGTTGAAGTCTCCTAAAATGAATGCATTGCTGTCTATTTCCTCCTTTAACTGTTAGTATTTGTTTCACATATGCTGGCGCTCCTGTGTTGGGTGCATATATATTTATAATGGTTATATCTTCTTGTTGGACTGTCCCCTTTATCTTTATGTAATGTCCTTCTTTATCTCTTGCTACTTTCTTCGTTTTGAAGTCTATTTTGTCTGATACAAGTACTGCAACACCTGCTTTTTTCTCTTTGTTGGTTTCTTGAAATATCTTTTTCCATCCCTTCACTTTTAGTCTGGGGATATCTTTGGGTTTGAGGTGAGTCTCTTGTAAGCAGCATATAGATGGGTCTTGCTTTTTTATCCATTCTGTTACTCTGTGTCTTTTGATCGGTGCATTCAGTCCATTTATATTTAGGGTGATTATCGATAGATATGTACTTATTGCCATTGCTGGCTTTAGATTCATGGTTACTAAAGGTTCAAGGGTTCCTTCATTACTATCTAACAATCTAACTTAACTTTCTTGTTAAGTTATTGTAAACACCGTCTGATGTTTCTTTATTTCTCTCCCTTCTTATTCTTCCTCCTCCATTCTTTGTATATTAGGTGTTTTATTGTTTGCCTTTTGTTAGTATTTGGATGGTCTGCTTTTTTTGCTATGATTTTATTTTCTCTGGTGACGTCTTTTTAGCCTTAGGAGTGCTTCCCTCTAGAGCAGTCCGTTTAAGATATCCTGTAGTGGTGGTTTATGAGAGGCAAACTCTCTCAACTTTCGTTTGTCTTGAAATTGTTTAATCCCTCCCTCAAATTTAAATGATAATCGTGCTGGATACAATATTCTTGATTCGAGGCCCTTCTGTTTCATAACGTTAAATATATCATGCAATCTCTTCTGGCCTGTAAGGTTTCTGTTGAGAAGTCTGATGATAGTCTGATGGGTTTTCCTTTGTAGGTGATCTTTTTTCTCTCTCTAGCTGCCTTTAATACTCTGTCTTTATCTTTGATCTTTGCCATTTTAATTATGATGTGTCTTGTTGTTGTCTTCCTTGGGTCCCTTGTGTTGGGATATCTGTGGGCTTCTGTGGACTGTGAGACTATTTTCTTCCCCATCAAGGGAAAGTTTTCAGCAATTATTTCTTCAGAGACACTTTCTATCCCTTTTTCTCTCTCTTCTTCCTCAGGTACTCCTATAATGCGAATATTGTTCCTTTTGGATTGGTCACACAGTTCTCTTAATATTCTTTCATTCCTAGAAATCCTTTTATCTCTCTCTGCCTCAGCTTCTCTGTATTCCTGTTCTCTGATTTCTGTTCCATTAACAGTGTCTTGCATCTCATCCAGTCTGCTGTTAAGCCCATCGATCACTTGTCTGATTTCTGCATTGTCTTTCCTCACTTCCCTCACTTCCTCCCTCAGCTCTTGCACATTTCTCTGTAGATCCATCAGCATGGTTATTATGACTCTTATTCTGAATTCTTTTTCAGGAAGACTGTGCATTTCCAACCCTTCAGGCTCCCTCTGTAGGGTTGTCTGGGTGATTTTAGTGTGGACCATATTTCTCTGTCTTTCATGGCTATAGAAGTGGTCACTGGTAGTTGCCACGTATGTCAGCTTGGCTCTTTAAGTCTTTAAAAAGCGAAAAAAAGAAAAAGATAGAAAAAAAAAAACAAACAAAAAAATGCCCACCAGGAGTAAATTCTGTGGGGATGCTGTAGGTGGCGCTGTTGCCCCACTATTCCGCAGCCGTGGCCACACCGCTCTGTAGGGCCTTTTGTAGCTCTGGCCGGCGTGGGAATGAATGAGAGGCTGTTGATCTCTGTTGGAAGTCAATGTGCGGCCACCCTTTCCCAGTCGCCAGCTAAGGTGTTCCGAATCTCCCCAGGACTCCCAGCCTGCTGGGCTGAGTGTGCCGGAGCAATCCGGCTCCTCCGCTGGGCTCCTGTCTCTTTAAGACCACTGAAGAAAGCACACGGTTTTCTTTTTTTTTTTTTCCTTCCCGGGAGCTGGCTGCAAGCACCCTGGCGTGTTCCCTGCTCAGATCCTGCCCCTCTGTCTCTCCAATCTCCGGTACACCGCGCTGTGTGTGTCAGCGCTCCCCGCGCAGATCACTGGGCCTGGTTATTTTGCGGGGTGTTCTTCTACTCCCTCCCGGCTCTGAATCCTCTCCTACCGCCAGTGCGCTGGGGTGGGTGAGTGCTCGGGTCCCGCCGGGTCGCGGCTGTGTATCTTACCCGCCTCTTGGGGTGCTGAGTCCTCTTGGGTGTAGCTGCACGCTGTGCACTTTCCTGTGTATTCTGGTCTCTCTTAGGAATAGTTGTATTTGCTGTATTTTCGTAGATAAATATAGTGTTGGGAGGAGAATTCTGCCACCCTGCTCACGCCGCCATCTTCCCGGAAGTCACTACATGTATTCATTTTTTATTTGTATATTTATATTCTGAATATAAATATATTAATATGTGTACATATATACACACATACATAAATATATATTTTATATATATATATATATATATATATATATCCCAGAAGAATCTCTTTTTGGAAACCCCCACTTTGCATCCATTCATCGTTCAGACTTCTAATCCTTCACAAACTTCATAGTCCCTATAAGGGATTACTTCTGCTATGCCAATCAGTTCTACAATCAAGCCTCTTTCTGTGAATCTTATTATCCTGTGCTTGTTCATTCGTTTTATGATCGTTCCCCTCTCTCTGCAGTGAGTCACAAACAGGACTTCTAGGTTTCTCTGTCTTGTGTTATCCACCAGACTTCTCTTAGTTAATTCTGCTGCTGGGTAATCGGAAATTTAAGAGTGGTGGAAGAAATCTTGACAAAATGAGAATCCTTCTTCATGCCAGGTATTATTCAATGAATTAGGCAATTTAATCCTTATAAGACCCTGATGAAGTAGGTATGATTATTTGCTCCATAATTCCATAACTTTGTAGAGAAAATGACCATTTAGGAATCCAGGGAATATAGGTGAGGCAGGCAATGCTCAGAATCTCTAGGATGGGTGATTCTCTCTGTGTAGTGGGGTGAAGAATTTCCCAGCCTTCTTTGTACTGCTCTGTATTTCTAAATTGTCTACGTTAAACATGAATTACCCTTACTAAAAAAATACTGTACAAAGAAAGGAAAATGAAAGTCATATGTACCCATTATGGAACATCTAGAAAATATAGAAATTTAGAAAGAAAAAAGTGTTCATTGCTTAAATGTAAACGTAACATTTGTGAACTTTTGGTACCTTTCCTTCTAGTCTTTTTATATGTATAATTGAACATTTTTACATAGTTGTAATAATTTCTTAGAGTTTTTTCTCCATTAAAAAAGTACCAGTCTCCATTTAAAAAATGTCAGTATTCATATCTTGTTGAACTGTAAAAATATCTCTTTCATCCTCACCTCTTCCTGGGCTGCTTTTCTCCTTGTTTTGAACTGCAATCTCTGACACATGTGCATTGCCTAGAAAGCCCCATTTGGTTAACAGATACCAACGTGACTAGTGAGAAAAAGAAAAGGGAAAGCCTATTATTCTCTTCTCGTTAACACACAGATCATTAATAATACCCTTTATGTTTTTTCCATGGGTAGAGTGATTCAGTCTACACATTCATATATTTATTCATTCAACAAATATTGGTTAAGTACCTTCTGAATGCCAGACATCACTCTTCACTGAGAGTGCAGAGACAATACAATCCCTCTGCTTTAGAAGAACATAGGTGTGTAAATAAGAGAGCAATATGGTAAGTTACATGCAGAAATATTAACCAAGTTTGTAAGACCACAAATGAGAATCACTTAGATTCTCCTAGAGATCCAAATGATTCCTGTAGAGGAATCGAGGAAAGCGTTTTATGGGTAAGAAAGTGGAGGTGCTCAAAGAGATTTGGCCACACAGCTCGTGGTTAGTGGTTGAGTTAGCATTAAAACCAGATCTAACTACAAAACCCCTCTTCATTCTGCTGAACTATCATACAGAGGCACCCATGTTTTCATTGTTCTGTAAGCTCCAGATGTCTACATTTGACAGATTTTTGAGTCAGGGACTATAGCTGTCCCTCTTTTTTCTCCCCACTTTGAAATGCCATAGTTTCTGATTTGATCAAGGAGTAATGGAACTCAAAGAGACCGCGAGTTCTCTAGAACAGACTTTGCCACAGTTTAACTGGGTGATTATGGGCATGTTATTCCTTTTCTAGGCACCTGTTCCTCATATGTAAAAGCAAGGAGGTTGAAATAAATCTAAGCTTCTGTTCTCTTTTTCTTAAAATATGTAATGTGCTATGGTTTCCTCCTCCTTTTCAAAGTATCTAGCATTTCCGTAGGAATATGGGTTCCCAAGGGCCTTGGGAAGTCTTGACACACCATGGCTTTGGCAAAGGGATAGGTGGGGGCAAGAGTGAGGGCTCTTGACTGCCTGGGTTTGAATTTCAACTCTATCACTTGCATGCTGTTTAATCTTGAGCAAACCACTTAACCTTGTTGAACCTGTTTTCTGTGTGGAAAATAGAAATAATAAGGGACTCACAGAGTTTATGTGCAGATTCAGTGAGCTTGTGTGTCTAAACCGCTTTGCACAGTGTCTGGCACTTAACACTCAATAAATGTTGCTCATGGTACTAATGGGTATTGTACTAATACTAATGTGGAATCCTGAAGTGTTTCGAGAAGTCAAAATACCACAGTAGCTTTTTTTATTAGTGATTCTTTTTTAAACAAAAAAAGGAACCAATATGCCCGTGCACAGAATGTGGAATTTTAGTCATTTTCCCCTCAAATGTTCAACTATGGAGTTGAAGGGGCTGAGTACTCTTTGCTGCTAAACTTTACTGATGACCCAGGAAAGAATTCCATTAGTCTTGTATAGTGTGGGGTAAGCCATTCATTCTTTTTCTTGGTGTATTCCCAGTGCTCAGGACAGGCTACAGCACAGCATAGGTGCTTTGCAAATGTTTTTTTTGAATGAATAAATGATTTCACACTTTGTATTTAAGAACTGGGGAAAGTAATAGCACCTGGCAGTGGGTCTTTTCGCTCTGGCATTTTAGCCTGTGACATTTGTTGAGTTTGTTTTGAGGGGATGTGGGGGCTTCATGACAATCAAACCAGAATTCTTCTGATACCAATGTTTGGCTTTCTGGTTTGATCAATTGGCTTATTATTTGCCCTTGAAACCTCTGTGGTGCTGGGGAATCACAGACATTCCTCAAGAAGATTTACACAGCAATAAATAATGTGTGCTGTCTATTGCTTGCTTCATCAGTGTCTGCCCTGTTCATAAAACCCTGGAGGCTCCGTGGCCCCAAAGCTGGAGCCCAGTGGACACGTTAGCTGCAGTTACAGATGTGTACACATAGAACACATTTCAGTTTCATTGTTGCTTTGTTGCTTTAATATGCATCTGCAATGTATCTAAGAATTGATGTAACTTTAGAAGTTATTTTCCATCTGACTTTATTATAGTAGAATATCATTTTTTTTACCTCTGTTATATGGTAGGCATTACATATATTATCTCATATAATCTTCACAACTACCTCCGAGTTAGGTGGCTATACCTTTTCATAGAAGTGGAAACGGAAACTCAAGGAGCTGAAGCTTATTTTCTGAAACAACACCCCATGAGCACTGGGGCTTAGGTTTGAACTCAAGTCTTTCTAGACAGAAAGCTCATAGCTACTACGCGATGACATTTTCCTCATAAAAAGGGCTTTCTTCTGCTTCTACAAGTGTTTTGTGTTTAAATTAGTAACCTCTTATAAAGATCTATGTTTCTCATACTATTCAGAGATGAATTTTAAATTTCTTAACAGCATTGCAAATACATGAAATGTGACAAACATAGCCAGATTACTTTCTTGTTATCTATCCATTTAGCAGATTTACAGTTTCCATTAATTTTAATCTGTCCTTATTACCTGTTTTATATAATAAATATCTCTTAGTCATGACAGACTGAGTATAGATCACCTGAAGTAGGCTCTCTCTCAATAAGCAGAGTTGCAGCTAAAGATTTGTGAATTAATTGGGAAAATTGCAAATCAGGTAGTCAGTGAAATAATTCATTGTCACATCCAATCAATAAACTTTGTAAATCAACTCATTTAATTCAAAAAATGATCTATATAGATCAAGCAACCAATTAAACAATTAGCATACACTTTGCAATTAATTAATTTAAGCATCAATCATATCATTAAAACTCCAAATTTAAGCTGCACAGTTTAGAATCTTGCCTCATGAACTATTTTGCTCATGTTTCTGAATGCTAGCAGATTTGCAGTCTTGCCTTTAGAGCATGGTATTTTGCAGTGTTCAAGTTGATTTCAGTTTTAAATTGTCTTTATGTTGGTAGAGTTTCCCACCCTTTTTCAACAAATTGATTTTTTTCCCCCGAAGAAGGAGAAGGAGATTTGTATTGATTCTAAAATGGACAAGGCTGGAATTTGGGAGTGCTGACTAAACTTTGTGGGGAAGTGAGGAAAGTCCAGAAATAATTGAGAGGACTCACCCTGCGTTAGGATAAATCAGGTCATTGGCTTTTACTCTGTTAAGTATCCTTGGTGTTTGGAATCCAATCCTGTCAAGTGAGTGATACTCTTCAGAGAAAGGAGAACTGTAGGGATTGTCTTAGTTACCTTGAGTTTTTCTCCTGAGCTAAATAAAGCAGAAATTTTCTTAATCCTGACCATAAATGAAAGGCCTCTGATTTCCCCCAAATAACTTTTTCTCCTTTGTAGTTTTATCTGTATCTCTTTTATGATACATATTTTATTTACATTTATATTGTACTAGTGGTTATTTTCTTCCCCTCTACTTTACGTAAGCTTCCTTGAGTGCTGATACTACATCTCATCTTTGATCTGAGGGGGTTAGGTTTTGTGTCTTATCTACAATAGGTGCTCAGTAAGTATTTGCTGGAAGAATAGAGTAGTATAAAGGCCTTCATTTCACATTGTTCTCCCCCTTTGCACTGGCATGTTTTCTCTTTATCAAATGAAGTAGGATCTGGGGGATGTAATTATATCACCAAGCTTTGGGGTAAGGAACAGCACACCTCAGTTTGTTGGCTGTACACCATAGCTTCTGATCTCTTTGTCCCTCCCTCACCTTTTATTCACTCACCTTTTTGGTTTGCCTTTCAGTGAAAATGTCAGTGCCTACTGCCTGCATATTGCTGAGGATGATGGGGAGGTTGACACAGATTTTCCTCCACTGGATTCCAACGAGCCCATTCATAAGTTCGGCTTCAGTACTTTAGCCCTGGTTGAAAAGTATTCATCTCCTGGTCTGACATCCAAAGAATCGCTTTTTGTTCGAATGTGAGTATCAGCTGTGTTACTTATCTGAGTTTCTCATCTCTGCCTTTCAGTATTTTGAATTTAATTTTGATTTTGTTCATCAAATGAATGATCGTTGGTATCTGGAGAGTTCTTATTAGTGACTACTTCCAGAGAAATGATGGGGACAGTGTTTTCATTGCATTTCATGTCTCTGCTCCTAGACTAAATACAGACTACTTTGCAGTAGCAAATTGTATTAAGTAGATATTTGAATGTTATATCTGTGAACCAGGCCTCTGGACATACTGGGGCACTTTGGAGCCTGTGAAGCAAAAATTCTGGGTTTCCCTCTTTCTTTTCAAGGAATTCAATCTAAATGAAAACATGCATCTCAACCACTTCTCTCTAGTGACTTAAAATACTTCTTTTTTCTCCAGCTCTTTTCAGATTAAATTATTTTCCTCTTGGTTGCCTTCCTTTAGACTGAGCAGAGGTTCTTAGCCTTTCCTGTGCCTTTGTTAGGCTGGTAAAGCCTATAAAAGCCCTTCTCAGAAGAGTGTTTGTAAATGCAGAAAATAAAATTCACTGAAGTACAGAATATTTCCATTATATTTAAATTGTTATCAAATTATTAAATTTATAATATAATATGTACAGCTTTATTAATACATTAAATAAGATCTGTCAGTAGGTCTAATAGTACCTCCTGAAGTCTCTCATTTCAAATTTGTGATAAGTATAAATATTTGAGAAATATGCAACAACTGTAATGTACTGGGACATAATCTATGATTTCTGTTCATGACTGTTCATGACAGAGTCATCAGTACTGCTAATACTACTGTGGTTTGTTGACTCCAAGTTTTATCACAGGTTCCACTTGTTAGGGGAAAACCTGCCGCGTTTTCTAACAGTGTTTGATTTTCTGAGTTCGCGACAGACCCTCTCCTCTCCATCTCCTGGGAACAATAGTGATCCCTTTGGCACCCCCTGCTGTTAGTAACCAGCAAATTCACTATCCAACAGGGGGATTGCTTTAGAGGTCTTTTCTTCTTGCCTCTTTAAAACATACTGCCTTTGTTTCAGATTTTTGCTAAAAATAGGCTTATGTTACCCATGATACCTGAGTATTTTGGGTCTTTCTACCTTTGAGCAAAAAAAGAATACCTGAGTGCCTGGGGGGACTTGAAGGGGGCTCCTTAAGCTTTTGTCATTACCATTTCATTCCTACTATTTAGTCAAGTGGTGCATAAAACAATAAATATTTTCCTTCTTTTTACGCTTCAGAGGCACTAAAACAACATCAAAGAACAATTAAAGTAATTTAAATGTTATCCAATGAATCCTGCATCCTAATAAAACTTTTCATTTTTGTATAATCATTTCCACATGTGTATGTATTACACAGTTTCTAGCACACATATTGTTATTTTACTTAAGGTTATGTTACATATATTTTGATATGTGTTCTTAATTCCTACAATCTACATTTATTATGTGCCAAGGATCTAGCCAGAGACAATCCCTATGCTCATGAAGCTTACTATCTAGTGGGGAGACAGTTGTCAAACAAATCATTAAAATGTGATGAGCAATATAGCAGATGCATTGGAAGCCTTGTCACAGTGTTTAGATTGTTTTCTTGTTTTGTTTTTTAATAAGTGATTCTATAGTGATTGTTCTTGCCTATATCCCATTAATTTCTGTTGAAGAGCTTCCTTAGGATAACTTCCTGTGAGGAGGATTATTGGTCAGAGTAGAAACATCTTTCGACTCGCTTTTTATTGACATGTGGTCTTCTGAAAGATGTACCAATTTATAACGGTACCAGTAGAATTCCTGAAACCATCTTTTGAGTCTTACCCTCACAAAGTGTCATTAGAAGTTTTTTCTTTTTACTTAAAAAATATATGCAGGAGTATTTCAGTCATCACCTTGCATTCTTATTGTTTATTAATAAGTGACTGGAAGAATTGTTCTCTGTAGTACATATCTTTACTACATAAATATTAATATATGATCATAACAGTCTTTTGAACTGAAAGTCCTTTTTAAAACAAGAGCTTTTATTTTTAAATCAGTGATTTTCAACAGACTGGAGTTAGGGATTGGACAGACAAACCTTCCCCAGAGAAGCATCTAAGACAATGTAGTGTCTCACTATGAACCCTGCCTTTTGGAGAATGGGAGGATGTGGGGAGGCAGGCAGAGAGTAACAGCAACTGCCTTAAACTTAATACTCTTTTTTTTTTTTTTTTGCCTGAATTACACCAATCCGTGCACTCCCAAACACACACCACCCCTAGTCAGTTCTTTCCTGTTTTAAAGTTCGAGAGAGTTTATTCAACATGTCTGGAGTATTTCTGAAAACATGAGGTAAAATAGAATCTTTATATGTGAGCATTCAGAACAAAAGTGTCAATAAATTTCCTGTTTCTGTTTCTCTTGGTTGTCTCGTAAAACAGTACAGATTAATGGCCACTTTCCCTGTGTGTGTTTTCTTGGTTTAGCAAACTCCCAATCACCTTTCTGGTCTGTATTCTAAGTTAGAGAATCTTCTGAAAGTGCCGGACACAGCAGACTTCAGGAGTCTCCAGGGATATGTCCCAAGTTTTAGAGTGAAGTCCCAGTAAAATTCCTTCCCTTTATCTCCCACTTCCTCCTTTCATGTCTCTCCCAGTGGAGAATCAGCAGGAGTGGCTGGGAATACAATGACCTGAACCAGGAACAGGAGCTAGATTTGACAGTAGGGAGTAAATTAATATTTAATATTTACTAAGGGCCAACTATGTATATATTATTTCACTTAATCTGAAAATAGCCCATTGTTTATTATGACTATTTTAAAGACATGAAAACTGAGGCTAAGAAGTATTGTTCTAAAGCCTGGATTTGACTCCATGCTTGACTTCAAAATCCATGCTCTTTGCAACACCCTTCTGAGGGTTGGAATGGGGTAGGAGAATCTAGTGTTGGTCTAGTCATTCAGCCACTACTATAGTGTATTAGGTAAGAGCATGGTGGCCCCTGGACCCAGACTGCTTGGGTGTCCCTCCTGACATTACCCTTAGTAGTATGTGTGTTCTTGGATGATTAGTTAACTTTTCTATGCTCATTTAAATAGGGTAATAATAGTACCTACCTTGTAGAGCCATTGTGAGGATTGGATGTGTTACTCTATGTAAAACACTTAGAACAGTGCCTCTCTTATGTAAGCATTGTCTAAGTGTTTGCTGCAGTTATTGTTATTATTAATAAAAATCTTTTAAGAGCAAGACGTGGATCATTTGTGCCCCACCACACCAAGCATAGCTCTGTTACTCTCATAGGTATACACATACCCATTTCTTGAATGGGTAACTAAATAGATCTCTTTGCTGCATGTACATTTTTCTTCCCTTACTTTCTGTTTTCTAGCAGGGGAGGGGCAGGGTTTGGGTAGACATTGCACATCTGGACTGGAAAGACTGAATTGGAATAGCTTTTGCTGAACCCAAGCAGAGGTGGACGTTGGAGATCTGCAATTTTCAAATTAGTCTTCTCATGGGCAGACATCCTTCAAGATAGTAACAAGACCATAATCTTCTCAAAGACAGGTAGGGCAGTCTTATTTATCTCTGTATGCTTACCACCCAGCAGAGGGCTTCACAGAGAAGGAAGGAAAGAATCTTTAGGTGTCTGTGGGCCACTAGCAGGGCCTTCAGCCAAGCTTTCTGTCCACTTCACTTTATGAGCCCACTTAACCTCTTTTACAGCCTTGTTCCTGCCTTCTGAATACCACAAAGCCCCAGGTTGCCTTCTGGCTTTCAAAGGCCCTCACACCACCCAACCAGAAGGTTCCAATATACCATCCTTTTCTACTCCAAATGAGGCAGCATGGACTTTGAACATAGACAAACCGGGGTTCAAATTCCAGCTTTACTAGTGGCTTGCTATATAACTGTAGTCCCAGTCTCTTCATCTGTAAAATGAAAGTAGTAATAACTACTTCATGGCATTGTTGGGAGGAATTTTCTTGCGATATACAGACCTCTTTTAGAGAAAAATTGATTCTCCTGAAGCCTCAATGTTTACCCACATTAGTTTTATTATAATGTTACTTAAATACATACAAATGTAAAATTCTAGCTATAAATTCCATGTCTTTATGCAACCCAAACAAAATTACAAATTAAATGCAAATAAATGATAACATTAATAAAATACAAATTAACAACTTCAATGCAACAGATGATGTTTTGCTGAAATTAAATCACTGATGTTGGGTTTAATGGGTGTTAAATGTTTTACTTGTCAACTTGGGTCTTTTGATTTTCATATGAAACATCAATTACCATATTATTATTTATCCTTTTAAACAATGTATTTTTTAACTACTAGTCCATTATTTCAATGGGCCAATTGAATTATAGTGCATCCATCCTCCAAACCCCAATTTTAAGTGTTCTTTACTGGAAAAATAAAGAATATTTCTGCTAGGATGACAAATTTGTCCCAGTTTTCTCAGAACTTTCCTGTTTCAAAATTGAAAGTCCTACATCTAAGAGCACCCGCCTCAGTCCCAGGCAAACCGGGATGATTGGTCACCTTACTTTCTGTTGTTGTCACTTGATCTATACCAGTTGACATAGGTGGTCTCTCTGCCTGATTGATTCCTGTGCACAGTGTGGTTTGGGTGCTCCAGCACATGAATTCTTCTGAGATCATCAGCCTATTCCATAGAGAGCCGTGTGCCTGCTTCCCCCATCACTTTGCTCTGTTCAGCAAACTTTTTACAGGTGGCTTGCATTGGTACTGTTTGGCCGTTACTCAGTCTATTAGTGATGTCAAATAACTCTATAACTTCTGGGACACAGAACCCCCCACCACCACCACCACCGCTACCACTCTGCCCAGCTCTCACCAGCTTATCCCACAGGTTGACAAACTTGCTTTGTGGAGGACCAGATAGTAAATATTTTAGGCTGTGGGCCCTATAGTCTGTAATTCTTCTGTGCCATAGTAGCATGAAAGTAGCCATAGACAATACAGGAATGAATGGGCATGGACTAAGTTTGTTGACCCACACTTATCCCTGTAGGTTTATTTCTTACTCAGATCTGTCTGAGGAGGGTCAGGTGGTTCTCCTGGGTATTTCTTCTCCAGTAACTCACGGCTCTGCCAGCTGGTTGCAGAATGGGGAACCCACGGAAGACCAGGAGTAGCCTGAATCTTTATCTCTACCTCTGTCTAGCTCTCTCTCACTTAACGTAAGTCACTATATATACATCAGTATATATATAATCTTGATTTTCATGAAAATTACATATATGATTTTTGTTGAACTAAATATAGATCATATGTATATGATAAACATCTGTGCATATGTATGTGTATGTATATATGTGATTTTCATTGAACTAAATATATATTATATGTTTGTGATAGACACGTGTGTATGATTTTCACTGAACTAAAAAAGTTTTTAAACTCTGTGAATTCATCTTTTGACTCTGGGGCCCCTTGATCCTCAGGTAGAAAATGCTGCTATGAGATTAGATCAGACCCTGGTAAATAGAAAGTATTATATAGTTGCCATTTTTGTTATTTCTGATTTATTAGCCTGAAAAGTCACACTAAAGTGTGTATGGGGTTTAACCTTTCTTTGGGTTGTTATGTAATTAATACATGTCCATTATAGGAAAATTAGAAAATAGAGCTGTGTCTCTTCATATAAAGGAAAATTTTAAATTTCACTTTGTTCTATCATGCAAAGATAATGACTTATATTAGCTTACATTATTATTTACATTTAAAAAGAGGAGCTGGTTAACTTAAATGAATCCCTCAGTAGAAAAGTGTTCTGTGGAAAAGAACTTGGAGCTAGATGCCTTTTGATGTTCCTCTGAGCCAGGGCTAGACCATCCTTCTCCTGCTGGGTCCCTAGGCCCCAGGAAACCCCTGGAAATAGAGTTGTTTAGGGAAGAAGAATGGATTACTCTTAACAACTTGCAAATTAGGAGCCTGCTAATGGAAACTGTCTATGAGATGGGCAAGTGAATTTCTAAGATATCCATTGTCCTTGATTGATTTTGGACAGAGCAAATGTGTATATAAACAGGAGTCCTAAAATTGCTGACTGCTAGCTGCTTTGAGCCTAAGCATTGAAGTTGTTTGGAAATCAGGAGTGTGGGAGGGGAGGAGTAGGGGCAGAGAGGTATGAGAAGGTTCTGGTTTGCTCCCAAAACTAGATCTAGATAAAGAGCTGGATGTCAACTGGTTCCCAGCATCTGGAGAAGTGCTCCTTGCCAGCAATGACCGAGCCAAGGCCTTCTGGGCCTTTAGATGTAGTAGGGCAAGGGAGATGAGATCTTTGAGTAGACTGGAGGGACCTGCTTTGTCTCCTCCCATCCCCCAGCACAGGGCTAAATCAATCAGAATTTGTGAAACGGAATTGAGCAAAAAAGGCAATGAGAAAAGCATCTGTAACAGTGTCATTACATTATGTGTAATACATTTCACACAGGGATCCTGGTCTGGAGTGGGGAGGAAGGGCTTTAAGGGAAAAAACTCAAACCAATAAAAAAGGACAGAATGTCCCTAGATCACAAGTAAGAACAATTAAAAGCCCTCCTATATGTGTGTTTTATTTAAAATGTTTGATTCATCAGGTGGACATGGGAAAGAAACCATCCTAACCAAGAGCTGCAGAGCAGAGCAAATAGAATCCCATTAGGATTTTGCTGTGTGGGAGAGCAACCACTGGGTAGTCAGTGGAGGGTCTTACACAGGAAGTTGGGCTGCCTTGGGTAATGTGGCCCAGAAGCCTCCCAAAAACTGCTGTGGCTTCTCCTGGCTCTGTAAAGGGAAGAGATAGCTGCTTTTTTAAGGCATGTCCTAGATTCATTGCTTTTTCCTATGTGAGGCCTTTTCAAGAGGGTTGGTAGTTTTAGAATACCTTCTTGATGAGATCTCCATAGTACACCCCAAGTAACCAGACCTTTATGAAAGAATATCATTAGTTTGAAGCCTCTCCTACTCCTATGTGATACTGCTTTATGGTCTGGAGCAGAGGGAAAAAGAAAAGAAATGAGCGTCTTTGCACAGTCACTCAGTTTGGTGTCTCTATTTAGTCCTTCATTCCCTCATTTATTCCTTATAAGAAACTCATTTTTCTAATATATCAGCTGAAGATCAGAGACAGTTATTCACCCAAGGTCATACAGTTTGGTAATAAGGGGCAGAGCTAAAATAGGATAAGGAATTAAAAAAAGATGCCTGCATTCTTAACCAGGCCTGACAATACGGGTATAAATTATCATAGTTATTTATTGTTTGCTTGAGTCATAGAGGACCAACTGTGTGTTGTTTCTTTTCATTCTGTTGTATTAACAAACATTTCCCTTGTCCAGATTGTCCTCATGTATGGAAATGTAACATATGCGGCCTGTTTAATTTTGTATTTGTAAATCTGACTTGATTTCCTTTTTGGCAACAGCTACTGTCTAGAGAAAAGAAAAGATTTTTCTTTGTATCTGTTTAAAGTGACAGAAATATTGGAGCGAGTAATAAAGATGGAAAGCATTAATTATATACTTCTAAGAATTTAAAGGTCAGACAAGCTAAATATGTGTGTTTTGCTCACTGGAATGTTTGTCTGTTGAAATTGTGCCAGGAGATGCTTTGTTCCTACAATAAAAGCACACACTTTAGATAGCCATCAACTTGCTTAGGAATCCAGAAATTATACCAGAGTGTTGCCTTAGTTGCTATATATCTTAAAAGTTTAGGATTCACATTTCTGAATTTAATGTGATTTGTTTCATGATCCACCCACTTTGGCCATGTTTAGTTACTATGTCTCATTTTGATTTCCTCTGTTCTCCCCTCCTGCTTATGTTGGAGTCTGTCAGCTGCTGGTATGTACATGTCAGGCTAGTGACTTGTAATGTTTATTAATACAATGTCAGTCTTGCTGTTGAAAAAATGGTGACGCTTCTCAGAAGGTTGCAATAGAATGAAGCATTTGATTTCCAGATCCTGTCTGCACTGCATGGCAAATACTTTCTCAGATGTTATGCAGTTCACTGACCTGACAGTTATGGAACCCCGCCTGGGACCCCATTTCAGCAGGACATATTTGAACAGAAACAGTTTGCAAAACTTTACACACTTAAACTCCTGCCAAGGCAAACTGTTAGCCACTTGAGTTTGTTATAAATACCCAGTGGCAGTGGTTGGAAGTAGCCCATGGCGTGTTTTATATTCTGAACTGAATGTGAATGTCTTTGTGGTTATATAGAGTAGTAAATAATTGAGTTTGATTAGGGAGAGGGACCTCATTATCCCCCACCTGTGCCCAGCTGGAAGGGAGGGTCGAAATGAAGCCATTAGCTGTCTCTCTTACTGGCATCGCAAAGAGCTCAAATACATCTGTGTCTTATTTTCTTTTCTGGCACAATCAGTCGAGCAAGCTAAGCAGGCATGACCGGATTTGGCAAGTCCCAAGGACTCTGGCAAAGATACACAAGGAGAAGGCGGAGGGCAGTCATTTTGGCTTCTCACTGCCCATTAGTCTAGCGAGTTATGTTTTTGGAAAATGTCTGTTTTGAAAAAGAGTGCTTTGTCCAATGTCAAACATCGCTTACTCACACAATACACTTTGATCTTAAAAAAAAATTTTTGTCAGTACAAAGGAAACAAAATGTGGCATTCACACTAGTGTAAACTCTCTTTATGGATGAAGTAAAACCCAGAGGACTTGCTTTAAGCAGGTATGCTGCAGTTATTACAAGGCTTTCTCTCGTTCATATATTTTCTTTTTCTACCTTGAAGTGCTAGAGAATGAACATGCATGGAATTGGGAGCAGGTTGGGAACTAGAGGAGTGTGTCTTCATCACTGTTATGAACTGGTCAGGACAGGAGTCTCGAGTGCTACTCTGGGCAGCCTTTTCCCACTTCCACAAACTGAGACTGTGGCTCAAGAAATCAAGACATTCTCTAAGGGCTTTTAAAAAGGAATCGTGGATATCATATGGTTAAACTAAGAGCTGAGACATTTATAATCAAACTGAGTTTATTACAGTGAAAGGTGAAACCTTTCCACAGATTGATCAGTGGTTCCTATCTGGAGGATGTGCTCTCTGGAAGTCTCTTCTTCCCCGAAGTCCCCAAAACTCCCTTCTGGGGTATTAAGATGTTGCAAACTCACTCAGTCTTTGGAGCCTGGCTGATCTGGGTTCAAGTCCTGGCTTCTCTACTTAATTAGCTGTGTAACTCCGTGCCAGTGTCCTCACTTTGCCAAACCTCAATTTCCTCTGTTAGCAAATGGGACTGGTAACAGCACCTTTCTTTTCTGGTAAGATAAATTAAAGTACATGCTCAGTAATTTTGACTATTGTCATTGTCTCATCATTATATATCACTTCTTTGTACATACAAAGATAAGTCCATAGATATTATATTAACTCTTGCTCATTAAGCATTTATCATATGACAGGTATTATGTTACCCCTTACAACAATCTTAAAATCTAAGAATTATCCCCATTTAATAGATGAGGAAACTGGAAGTTAGAGAGATTATGTCATTTACCCAAAGCACCCTGTTCCTGAGCTTGCTCTGCTCTGCTGCCATCTGGTTGGCATCATCTTTCTTAGACACAGAGCTAAAGGATGACTAGGTTTTGAGACATCTCCACTAAGAAGCTTCTCTGACTCCCTGACCCCTACCCAGCTGAGTTAAGTGCTGCTGTGTTTTGACAGCACTCTGAGTTGCCTCTATCTTGTGCTTATCACAAGGAACTATAACTCTGCTTCCTTGTCTTTCCCTCTGGACTGTACAACTTCAGTTAAGGATCATATTGTGGATTTCTGAATCCAAAATAGGATCTTTAGTAGGTGAGGGACCTCAGGTAAATTCCCTAATGCCTCCAGCCACAGTTTCTTTAAAATGGATGTAATAATAGTACCTATTTTAGGATTGAATGAGTAAAGACAGATTTTAAAAGCCTAACATAATACCTAGCACATAGTAAATGTTCAGCACGTAATAGTTGCTGCTACTTTTTTGTAATTGTTGAGTAATAATGTTTTATATCGGGCAGATCAAAAACTCTTAAAAAGTCTCATTGAATTTCTCCTCAACACTGCCATGAATTTTGACTTCCAGCATCCCCCTCCAAAGCAGGTGAGTTAAGCTGAGGGAGAACATACCTACTTCTCTGGTTTACTCTCTCAAAAAAGAAATCTTTGAAAATGGAGCCTAGGGTGCTCTCCTTTAGGCCTCAGGGGGTTTTGATGCCTGGGCCAGAGGTTGCTCACTGGCAGTGTCCCTGAATGTTGCCACCATGCTCAGCAAATTGCACATTATAATGGCCCTGTGTTACCAATTGTAAACAATGAGGGTTGGGTCCACTGTCCCAAATAAGCAATCTCTGCTTGAGGGCGTAGGGGTCAGGGGATGAATGGTGCCTCTTTTCTGGGGGTGATTGGGACAAAGGGAACGTATAGTATTTGTAAACTCCTTTTACTGTTTGTGAGCCTTAGTGCCAGGTACTTGGCATTCGTTGTCTGTTTTTTTCTCCTGACAATTCTGTAGGGTAGTGGTCTCCTTGTTTCATGGTTGCAGCTGAGGTTCCCACATGTTAAGGCAACATTTTGGGTAGCTGTGAAACTATGATTTGAACTAAGGGGTATTTAACTCCCATCCCATGTGTTTTCCTCTCCAATGTGTTGCCTTCCAACTTAGATTCTGGTTCTAGCTCTTTCCCCTTTAGAATCTAATCTTTAGATGAAGGCCTGAGCTCTAGCTTCCTCTCTGTCCCTATCACTTCTAGTTTAATACTCAGTAGAGAAATACTGATTGTGTTAGCAGCAGTGGTATAAAAACTTCCCTCTGCTGAGTGGCATTGCACTGGGACAGAGCTGAATTCCTCAAGTGAGTAATCTCTTTTTAAAATGCCCATATGTTTTTCAGTGGCTACGAGACTTGACAGGACCTAACTTTGAATTGACTGAAGCACTCCTGGCAGCATTAAGTCAGCTCCCAGAAGTGGCACTTCATCCTAGACCCAGCACAGGTGGCCCACATAGCTGTGGAAGGTCAGCTGCTTCTGCTCACTGCCCCTGGGGTGCCCTGCCTGGGTGGAAAGCAAGCTATGTATTCATGAGGGGAGCAGAAGAAAGAGCAGTTTCTGCATGTAGAGTCTGCATTAGTAGCCCATCTGTCTGTCCATCCATCCATCCACCTGTCTGCCTGAGGGCTTGTCACCCTCAGCACAGCTCATAACTCACCCTGGAATGCAGTGCCACAAGGGAAGGGGCAGGAGTAGCACCCTACCTACCTGCCGCTAGCATTTCCCCTGAGGTCACTGTCTTCTCAATCTCAGACCAATGCCCAAAGTTAAATAAAAGGAGCTTTAAAAGATGTATTTCAATAGGCTTTTTAGAAAGCCCATAAAAAATCCAAGATATAAAGAAATGAGGCATAAAACTCAGCATGTTTGGAAGTCAAGCTGAAAATTGAGGTAGCAAGTCTCCATATCCATTTATTAAATGGGAGCATCTCTTAGCAGTTGTACCTCGATGTGTTCTGAGCAGCACTTACATTCTGTACTCCTGTGTTTTAGAAATATTTTACCCCCTTAAGTGCTGCAGACTTGGAACAAGATCCAAAGTTGGCATTCACATGGAGGGAGAAAAGTGAGTGGAGGGTGAGACTGACCTGAGGAAACTTTCGCGAGATCTGGTTGAGTGCTGTACCTGGGCCACAACCTCCTCCTCCTTTTAACATGCATGCTCTTACTGACATGGAGTCCCAGAGTAAGAAACCGCACCCTTATGAAGGCACATTCCAGCGCCAAGCATGGCCCTTCCCTTCACCGTTGTTTTCATTTTCCTCTCATGAACCTTGCTACCCTGGCTTCAGCACGGAGGCTGTAAAGGAAGATGGAGAGCCGAGTTACCTCAGAATGATCACTATCGTTAACATTCATGGGTGGTTCACTTATCATTCCTGACTGCACAGACATGGCAGCCGCTCGGAAGCGTCCGCAGGTGTAGCATGGTGATACATATTACATTGTGCCACAATGGATTTATGTATTCTGTAACAAAAGAAAAGTATAATGAAAAAATACAGAAGGTAATCCTTTATTCCTCCACCACACAATTTATCAGTAATGCCTGTGGATGATAAGTGCCAGGGATTTCCTCTGCTTGCTTTAACCTTGTCACCCAGGTACGTTTGGTAAAATGACAGAAAAATACAGACCAGGGATTTTCCTCTGTTCAAGAAATCTTTTAAAAGGACACTTTTAATTTATGGAAGTTAGTCCAAACACAAGGGCTCCTTTTGAGCTTTTAGAATGCCTTTGCTAGAAAGATAAACGTATTGGTTTGAAATAATGCTGTCAGCCAGCAGCTGATTAGGAGAGAATGTAAGCAATTTATAAGCAGGCTCAAATCTAAAATAAAATAGTTCAAGTGGAATCCAGGTGGCTGGAAGTTCGTGAGATCTAACCCAGCACTAGTTTGTGAGTACCCGAGAACTTGTGTTCCCTTTTAGGCCCTATTCATCCATCGCCCAACATATTGTCACAGATGGAGCGCATACTGACTTCCAAGGAGAAAGCAGGGGAAGACAAGTCTGAACGTGGATGATTGGCATTTGTTCCAAACACACTCTGGCCTAGAGCCAGAGCAAATACCCCCAAGTTTATAAATGCAAAGGCACTTTACATTTCAGTACTCTTGCCAAAGTATCACTTACTGCATCACTTCCTAAATATAGTTTTAAAAAAAGAGCTATTTCTTATTTTGCTTTGATCAGTAAAATAAACTTCTAAAGATTGTTCTGGGATGGGGTCCAGTTTCTGAGGTAAAGAATGGCTGGGGCTCAGGCATGATTCAGTAACAGAGTGTTCAGTAAAATTAGCTTGACAGTTCTCAGGCCTGCTGTTCGATAACAAGAACTTGACCAAGTTAAAATGGATGATCGTGCTGGCCCGACCAGCATCGGCTTTTGCTTTTTAACAAATGGAATGTCAAGGATTAAACAGCAAGCCCGTATGGAGAGGAGGGGTGTGGAGATGTCTTTGTATTAGGGAAGCAAATTGGGTCCTTGGTTTTGAGATCAGCTCTCAGCCCCTGTGGAAAGCCAGCCACCTGGTTGGGTCCAAGCTGGATTTAAGGCCCCTTCCCAGCCTGTCCTGTTGTTGGGAAGCTTTTCCATTGCTTAGCTTGGGGTTTGGCTTTTCTTTCAGATTTCTTGTCAGTATGAAGTTCTGCCATGTTTTTTGGCTAAGTTCCCCTTTGAGATTCTTGTGGGGAAATGGGAATGTGACCAAACTCCTTGTGGTAATTCCCATGTTCCATAGTTGGAAACTTGGGTCCCATTTGTTACATGAGCTGCTTGGAATTGGCCTGTTTTGTTCCAGTGCCCAAGCATAGTGAGTATATTTGTGATACTTGTAATTGCAATTAACAGTCGTAGTGAAGTTATGCTTACCCAGGGATGGGCTGTTTTTAGGGTACTTGTTCCTTACCAGTTTTTTCCTAGCTAGATGAACCCCACCCCGCAAGTTTGATTGGTAGAAGCTTACCAGAGATGATAGTGTTTTGTCTTGTAATTATTTATACTTCAGCTAATATTTTGGCCTTCTAGGACTAGGTAGATTAAAACAATCCTACTGAAGTGTACATAGACTGTATATTTAAAAATGTGTGTGCGTGTATTTAAAATTTGTATATATTTTTAGTAGCCAGTTAGGAAGAGCCTCTCTTTTCCTTATTCTGAATTGCTTTGGGCTATCTCATTACCCCCCTCCTCCCCACCCACACATGACATTTGTCCTCCAGGGCTCCCTGAGCTTTAATATGATAGTGATATCTGCCTGCAGTGACATCTACTGACACAAGCCAAGTTTATCGTTTGTCAGCCCTTGCTGCAGGATTTGGCTTGGGAGCCAACACTAGGAACCATAGTACTAGACCCACATGGACCAATTAGATTCAATTTAAGAGAAATTAGGAAAACTTTCCCTAATTCTGACTTTTCTTTCACTTGGAACTATTCATACCAGAATGCTTTCCTTGCTTACTTACTCATGTGTGTATTATTTCTCTCTCTGTCGTTAGAAGTAGGTTTACCTAACCTATTTTTAAATAAATGGCACTTGAAGTGTTCACTTACTAAAACTTTCTCAAACACAGTGAAAACCTCAATACTATCCCTCTGGCTGGATGTTGGTGATGATTTAGTATTTGTCTTTTCCTACAGAAATGCTGCTCATGGATTCTCCCTTATTCAGGTGGACAACACAAAGGTCACCATGAAAGAAATCTTGCTAAAGGCAGTGAAGCGAAGAAAAGGATCCCAGAAAATTTCAGGTTGGACAGTTAAATCATACCCTGGTGATAGAAGCTTAACCCTTAGTGAAAATTGCTTCCTGCGTGCGTGTGTCGTGCATATTTGATGGCTGCCTAGATTGTTTCAGATACCACTGTAGGAAGGTTTGGTTAGGAGGTCTAGCAAAAAAGTGATTTTTAAGCTGCCCTGGACCCAAGGAAGGTATTGGGTCAGTGGCATATGTGGGAAGACTGTATTCATATTGGTTATGAAACCTCCATGATTAATAAGTTGTGATAGATTAAGACAAAGCTACTTGTGCTATTAGTTGGTGTAAACCTGTTTTGAAAGCCAAATCAATCCTAAATTTGAAACACTGCTTTTAATTCCATGTTTTCACATTATATTCCATGGGGGAAACTTTTAGTTGCTAGTGTTTGGAGTATGAAATAAAAGAAAAAATTTTCATTTTTACCAAGTGAGGGCAACTGTAAAAAATAAATTTAAAAGATAAATCACTTGATATGCATAAATACCCGTTAATCTCTAATTTCTCATTACCCAACTTTATACAGAAAATAAGTTTATGGTATTAGCTGTGAAATTTAAAGGACATGAGGAAAAAATATTATCAGTATTGAGAAATAATTATTTTGAGAAATAGCTCAAAGACTTGTCGTACCACAGACAACTTTAATATAAATCAACCTATATATGACATGTCAAATATCTTAGCTTTGTAAATAAATGAGACTTCTTAAACACTTTAGGTCTCATCTTTTAGAAAAGGGGGAAAAAAGCATTACTCAGGTTGAAACAATAGTTTGGTGTTCTTTTTAAAGGGAGGCATATAATCTGTTCCAGATTTAATTAGCTATCTTCAGATGAAAGCTGAAGTTTTAATAAAAGTTAGAAGAGATAACACGGTGAAGGACACGGATGAGCTGTCTCAAGGCCATATTCCAGGGGAATGATAAGAGCTGTAAAAAATGGCAGAGGAGAGCAATTGAATGGAGCAATGAAAATCTGATTCTCATAAAAAAGAGAGAGAGAGAGAGATGCTGGTAGGGGCGGTTGTAGATGAGACCTGCTAGCGTCTGCAAGCAATTTGGATGCATGCCAGGAGTCATTGTTCACCCTCGGCTGTGGCGGCTCTGTCCAGATGTGCCAACTGCACGTTTCGGCTTTTGCCAGCTGACTGCGCCGTTTGATAACCAGCTCTCTGGATGCCCATCACTGGCCGCAGAGATAGAATTAAATGATGATGATCTTCCCACAAGTTGGGAGAGGAAACAATGCATATAAATCTTGATTTCATCTCAGCATGAGAAGTCTTTATCCATCATCACTCATAATGAACAAGTCGTTAGCTGGGATGAATGGTGTTCTCGTTTTTCCAAGCACCTCTTTTGTTCATTTTTTGGGTGACTTTTATCCATTGCATGGGGGTCAAACCTCTTTGCATTTAAAGGATGATTGAAGAGGCACAGCCTCTCCTTCCCAGGGGAAAATAAATATTTTGAGGTTCTAGGTGCCAATATAACAGCATTTAAACAACCTTGGATACTTAAAGATATTTAATAAGCATTCCTCTTTCTTTAGAACCCTGTTTTTTTCTCTTGTTTTGTCCCTACTTTTTTTACATAATAGTTATTTTGTGACATATTCATTATATTCTAAGATAGCCTTATTCTGAAGTGGAGGTGGGACTAACTTTTTTAACTTACGTAATAGAAATTTTGCCATCATACATTTTTTTTTAGACCGTGAAACCTCTATGAGTCACTGAGATGCAACTGAAGCAGTGTTTTCTTGTCTCCTGCCATACCCATACACTTGCATTCCTGTTTTTTTGTGTCCATCTCCAGCAACCTCATTGATCATACACACCTTTATCTATGATCACCTTTGGGTACACATCTCTGCCATTTCCATCAGGCTTTGCCATATCCAAAAAGCAGTGATCTCTGTTATTTATTCCTTTTCATACTAGAGGAGTAAACTGAGATTGATGCATTTACATAAATTGCTGTCCATTTTCTTAATCCAAAAAGCTTTTTAAAATAAGAAGCTCTTTCTATTGCTTTAATAAGTCTTGTCTCATGAAACAGAAGGCTCTCCAGTTTGACAAAGATGTTTATTTAAGGTTAGCTTGGTAAAGGGGTATATTTTGTGTTATTGAACTTTGTATTGTGGAGTGGACTTGTTTTGAAGGGTGATTAATGAGAAGAGGAAAATCCTCATGTCATAGAGGGAATCATAAGTACCTTTTCCTAAAAAAAAAATCTGTTAATGCTCGCAGTTGGCTATGAAATACGTGAACATAATGAGCAAGTTCATGTTACTCATTATGACACATAAACTTAGTCATGAACTTGTGGTAGGAGATGCCAGGTTAGAGACATTCATCCTGTACTTCCTGAGCCTCTCTCACAATGACCTGCTCAGTCTTCACAAAAAGGTGTCTGCTGTGCTCCGTCTGGGACCGGGTTAGAGGGCTCAGCCTTCTTTTCAAACAGCTTTCACCTGATTGAGTGCAGAACAGCACTTGTCTCTTTGCTACTCTTATCTAACTTAAGTGAGAGGGGAGAAATAACCACTTGAGATTAAACAAACACATGCTGTGTGAGGTCAAGAGTTCTCTCACCCTTTGTTCATTAGAGATTAGTTGTACTAGAACAAGATTTCAGAAATCCTTTGATAGGCTGACAGTGAAATTCTGTTGGTTACCCACAAACCTTAAGATTGCTCTCATCTTTTTTCCAGACCATACAACTTTGAATTTAATAATAATAATAAAGTGAGAACTTAAATGATTTTATTATTAAATGAGGATGTGGGCTTAGTGACTGTCCTAATGTTTAAATACTCTGTTGTCCTTCCCTCTGGCACTCTCTCCCCAATTTTCATTGGTAAAAAATCAGAAGGTGGTAAATACTTTGTTTAGGTAAATAGCTTAGTCACTGGAAAACCCTTAGGGTTTTAAAATATTTTTGCTTTTTATGGATAGGGTTATCATTACAGACACTTGTAACTGATGTTGACTTGCATTATTTGTAATTATTTCCTCAAGTCATAACTATTTATGAACATTGCAGGGTTTTTTCTATTAATATTCATGTACTGAACTATAGTAATTTTTTTGCAATGTGTGCCAGTCAGTTCTCTGCTAAGATCCATTTTTTAAGCCCATTTTTAAATGTCTCTAAAGTCCGTCTCCAGCTTTTCATTTTACTGCTGACCTGCTTGACATTTGGAATCTACCTGCATTGGGAGTAAGTTGCCACTGTTTAAAATTGTAAATGAAGAATCCAGTTTTAGACGAATTAGCGGAAACCTCTACTAATTTTAATGGGTGTGTGTGTTTTTGACATACCGAGGAGTAGCTTGTCAGGTCCCTTGATTTAGCCGGTAAAATACCCTAACCTGTTATTTAATGTTAATTCATCACATTCTTCTTTGGTCACGTTCACCCTCACAATCAGTGACCTTCTGAAATTGTTGTTTTTGTTGTTGTTTAAAATGGCTATTATCCACCAAGCTTTACCAGCCCCTTGAAACATGATGTTGGGTATGAGAGAGAAATCAAGGCAGATAAAATTTCAGTTTTACATTGATGCAGAAATATAGGTATCTTGATCTACAAAAGAGAGGAGGCTTCAAAGTGGGATTTTCCAAGCAGAACAGTTTTCTGAATGGTTCTGTTTCAATATTTGTTATTCATCATCTGCTGAAAAATTGAACCAGAAGGATATTAACATTTTCTTACCCCTGTCTATTCTCACCTTTTGGTGTGAAAGACAAATTGTTATTAGTCTGAAGATGCTTTTGAAAAGTTCTTACAATACTGTTAATAAGGCTATGACATTCATTCCTACTTTTCCCTTTAAAAATTTCACCTAGAATTTGAAAGACAAATGTTAGCTTTGTCAAGTGGACTTTCTCTTACCGTCTCTAGATCCAGACTACCTTATTGCTTGCTTATTTACTGTTTTCACAGACCTCTAGAATGTCATCAGTGAAATAGACTAGTCTAGAACTTCTCCAACATTGGTCCCTCAGGTACTGCTAGCAGAGAAGGGGAGGGAACATGTACCACGTGGTGTGGCAGTTATCTGAGGCACAGCTAATGATGACATTCTCAAGTTTTACCCCCAAAATTCATTTTAAATGTAAGTTTTGATCCATAGTGTAATATAGCTGTGTTGTACATTCACTCATCGTGTGCTCTCATGAATTTGACTTGTGCTGGTGCAGGGAGACAGTGGTGAAGCAGATCTACAGGGCCCTTGTTGAGGAAGACCTTACATTCTAGAGGGAAAGTAAATATAAGGGGCTGAGAGAGAGAATAATAAGATGCAGGGGAGCTCGCTGCATAGCATAGGATGGCCAGGAAACTCCTCTCTGAGAAACTGACATTTAAATTGTGCCCTTCACATTTAAGCTGTGAAGAGTTGGGAGGGGCAGTGTCGTTGAAAGGAGTAGCTGTTAAAGGCTTACTCTAATATAAAAGGAACGTTTCAGATTACATTGAAGTTAATTAATTTAACTCTCTTTATCCTCCCCCCTTCCTCCCCCCCACCCCCCGCAAAAAAAAATTTTAGTGAAACTGACCTTGAATTCTTCTCTGTGGTAGCTCCCCACATTTTATCCATTAGGCAGGTCCTCTCAGTTTTACCTCCAGATTATATTCTGAATCCATTCAGTCTTCCATCTCCACTGGACCAGTCCAGATCACCATGCTTCGGTTGAAACAGAACCCTGGCTAGCTTTCCTCCCCTGCCCTTGGCCCCTCCAGCAGCTGAAGAGATCTTTTAAAATATAAGTCAGATCATATTGGCTCCAAACCCTTTGATGACTTCAGTTGCATTCAGACTAAAATCCTAACTTCTAACTACTATGAAGTTCTTTGAGACCCAAAAAGGGGAAGGGACATATAGATCATATGAACAAAAATAAAGAAAAGAATCAAGAAGAAGCACAGAGTTGATGGTTGCAGTATGGCAGAAGAATGTAGACCAGGCTGAGAACCTAGGAAGCCAAGGTGGGGATTTGGGGCCTCTAGTCTGTTGTGGACCTGCCGTGGTAGACCAGCAGCAGCAGGTCAGGCACCGACTCACTCCCCACAACACCTTACATGGGAGGCCTTAACCTTCATGCCAGGTAGACCTTGAAAGTTGCGTACGAATTAATTTATTCCTTACCAGTAATGTTTGAAAAGTGATTCACATGTTACGGGAAGAGTTTGTCTTTCCCCAAGATCTGTTCCAATGGGGTGAGAGCTGATTTATTAAGTGCCCTTCTATATTTACTGTTGTTATCTCATTTAATCTGCATAACAGCCCTGCAAAGTGGATTTTTTTAATGCCTATTTTACAGATGAGATACTAGAAATGTTTGAAAATGGGGGGAAATGTACATGTTAGAATTAGGCACTATGATAAGTATATGTATAGTCATATACTTACCTCTCAGAGCTTTCCTCGGCTCCAAGAGAAGTTAAAGTTACCCAAATTTCCACAGTAAGTAAATGGCAGAAACTAAATTGGAGCCTAGGCTTTTTTGACCTCAAAGCCATACTCTTTTTATTGTACCATGTTGCTTATTAGAACCCTAATGGGAGAACAAATTTAAAATTCTGTAAACAGAAATGTTCATTGATTCTAAGATCTAATGCACTAGGGAAGTGCAGCATTTAAGGGAACCCTGTGGTGAATCTGGATATAAAGCCAGGAATACTTTTTTGTAATTGCACAGTTTGTCTGTATTGGTGTCAGTTTTAATGTTTTATGTCTAGCTTTCTTAAAGCAGCATATACCTGTCCTGAACTGCTCTATGAAAAAGAGAAGCCCATATGTTTTAGAGGGAATAAGGTTTTAACACTCTCCTAATCTGAAAGGCTCTCCAGAGGCTAAAGTAAGCTAAAAAATCTTCTAGCTGTAGGGTTGAACTGAGTTCTACTTCATGTCTAATTGTGAAGATAGCAAATCCAGTAATCTTTCTTCTGTGAAAGTGGTTTGTGAGTCAGAGACCAGATGTGTGGTCTCTCTGTGCTGTAGCAGATAATCCTTTAAAAAACAAGAACAAAAAAAACAGGAGGAAGAAATGGTAAATAGGAATTTTAAAATATTCTTTGTCAAAAGGCAGTGATTTCTTCGGAGACTGCTCCTCCTCATGAAAGAATAAATAATCATGCTGATGCCACTCGTGTGCGCGGCTGGTTAAGAAATAAAGACCTGATGCTTTGTATCCAGTGACCCAGTGGGGAGATGATATAGTAAGTAAGGACCGCTAAGGTGTTTACATGTATAACTTAGGAGTCCCCTGGCAAGAAGTTCCAAGTTAAATATTTCTTCTTATCTCCTCTCCCTGCCTCTTTATCTTAGTGTTCAATCTCACCTGAGCCTCCCCCTGTCCGGAGTGCTCCGAGGCTCCTGATGGATCTTCTTGAGTATGGAGCAGAACACATTAAAGATGGCATTGCAGGCAACTATTTTATCCAGAAAGCCTAGAAATTTAGAGAATTTATGTCAAGCAAAAATCTTCTGGAACCACTTTAGAGATCCAATTATTTTAGAAGGGTGTTATGAGCTCTGGCAACTGCCACATCAGAAAAACTTGAAATATATCACTCGTCAAAACTACATTTGACCAGCATTTATTCTTCTTGCTAGTCGCTCATCTTTCAGAACTTCCTTTTCCATCACAAAATCTATTCATTCACTCTATCTGGGGCAGTCACTAACATGGATTAGATTAAAGGAAAAGTAGAATGAAAGGAAGAGAAAAGACTTATATTCCTGAGAGACTAGGTGATGGTGCATGGTGCAGGAGGCACATGCATTTTCTCTGGGTCCACTAGGAACTAATTCTAAAGCACCACTAACTTAATAATAGCTTTTCAGGAAAAAAGGAGAAAGAAATACTGTTATATTAAATGTACATATTGATTATAAGCTGTATCCTGATTTTAGAAATGGTAAAAAATGAAAAAAAAAATGCATCTTAGAATTAAGAAACTGGTGACTGAATATGTAATCATGTACTTACCTCACTGAGTCTTACTTTCCCCAACCGTGGTGTGACATGGGAGGGGTAGATGGAGGGTTGATCAAGGGCACCATATAAAAGGGCCAAATGTGCTCCAAAGCTCTGTAGGGCTCTAAGATACTCTGTTTAGTTCAGCAGTCATCCTCCAGTGCTGCTTGCTCAGTACAAGTGCTAGATTAGAAATCAGGTAGAAACCCAGTGAGAAAACAGACCCCGTAAAAGAGGTAGTAAAATATGGTAAATTCACAGTAGAAGTACATAAGCTACTAAAGCAGCCCAGATAGGGGAACACTTACAACTTCTGGGTGAGGTACGGGGCTGAGCAAAGATGCTCTGGAGTAAGTGATTTCTTTGACAGCTTTTTGAAGATTAATTAGGATTTTGCCAGATGGTTAAGTGAGAAAGAAGAACATTCTAGGCAGAGATGTTTTGAGATGTATTCATAAAACACAGACATTCCAAATTACTAGAGCAGGAACAGAGTAGAAGATAAGCTGCAGAAGCTAGGCAGGGGCCAGATCTGATCAGGCGAGGCCTGGCAGTATACTCAAAATTAGAAAAGGTACATTCACTTACTGGGGGCTTATGCAGCAGGCTCTAGGGATTTTGTTGAAGCCAAGAAATGGCCCTTACCTCAGGGAAGGTAAGCAACTTACTATTTAGTTGGGAGATAAACAGGCAATTTCAATACCATACACAAGGTAAGTTGAAGTAAGTATGGGGCCTGAGTACTCATCATGGGAGGGGAGCCCTCGTCCAGTCTTAGGGAGTCAGGGAAGACTGCCCTGATTAAATTCTCCAGCTAAGACTCGAAGATGGGTAGAAACTGGCCATGTGAAGAGGGATGGGAAAGAGCATTTAGGCTGAGGGAATAAAGTGGGAAAGCTTGACGTCGTCTGGAAACTACATATATGTAGCTTAGTATAATAAAGCAGTAGGGTAGGAGTTGGGAGAGTGGGGCATGATGAGGCTGAAGTGGTCACTTGGGGCCAGATCATGTTTTTAAACTGTTGAACTTGAACTTTGTTCTAATGGCAGAAGGGAGCCATTGAAATAGAGCAATATAGTCAGAATTTCTTTTTGAAAACACACCATCTGTGGGCATAAAAATGGATTAGAGGACTCAAAGTAGAGGCGGAAACTCTTGAGAACTGTGCAACAGATGATGAGCTTGAACTAAGACATGGAGAGAAGCATAGGGAAGAGGGATGGACACTGTGATAAAGTCTGATTTCTTTGGTTAGAGCTGAATGCAGAGTTTGGGAAGAATTGAAATAGCTTGGAGCTGTCACCAGTGCTCCTCATGTTAGTATTATTGAAACAAGGTGATAATAAAAGACAGGCTTTTAGAGATTTTTAAAAATAAAATTAAATATACTTGCTGAAAAAAAAACATTTTGGAAGTGTGTGAAGTAAAAAGTGAGCTTCCTCTAACTTTTATTTGGTGTGAATCTTTGGGTTTTTAGTCAGTTCATTTGCCGATAGACATTCAAGCTGTAAGTTTTGTGTGCGCAGGACATTGTTTTTTGTTATTTGTTTTTTTAAATCACCGTATACCCAATGTCTAGCAGAGTTCTAGTCAAATAGAGGACACTCTATAAATGTTAAATGAACTCAAGAAAAATGTATCTGAGTAAAGGTTTTTTTTAAATGATACCATACAACATAATGGTTTTGCATGTTTTTCACTCAATATTTATGTCATAAGCATTCTTCTATGTTAGAGTGACCCCTACATTTTTATTTTTCTAGTTAAATTTACTTAACTTAGGTCTCTAATAATGGACATCCAGACTATTTCCAAATTTTCAGTACTACACAAACGTACAGTGAATAATCTTTCATTTGTACCAAACTGATGGTTAACAGTTAATAATCTCATTTTAATTTGCATTTCTGGGTTTTTAGTGTAGTTAAGCATTTTTAAATGTTTTTATTAGCTACTATCTCTCTAAAAGATAGTTTTTATGTCAGTCAGCTGTTTTAGTGGGAAGAGATACTGAGGGGAAGTCTAACTTCAGAAATGCCTTGTAGTGTAGAATATAATTCTCCCCACCCCAACTCTCTCTTTCCTGCCCAACTGGAGGCGGTGCGCTCACATGTAGAGAAATAAAGGCTTGCATCCAGGCCCTTTTACTTGTTTGCCCTCTGGCCCTTCATTTACAAGTAAAGCTTTTGTTTCTGTGTTTGGAGAGAGCTAGTTGGTAATTCATGGCAGTTCACTTCATTTGAGACCTCATGTTGTCACCTGCTTGGTTTGTCACCAAAATTAGTTTATAAAACAAATTTTCTATTAAGTAGTTTATTTTAGTCTGGTACATGTGTATAGTACTTAGAAAAAAATGCATCATAAGCTGGAAAACAGAAATGTAGACAAAAAAGTTGTCACCCCTTGACAGGTTTATTTTGGGGAGGCACATCTAAGGACACGCCTGGCAGCATTATGAACAGCACTGGCACCAAGGGCAACTGTAGGGGGTTAATGGAGACCCTGCATCATTCCTTGCCATGTGCCTGGTTAGTGAACGCCTAGAAGATTCTGGGAATGGTAGCAAGTGGGGAAAAGGCTGTAACCAACAATCAGTGTCATGAAGTGGGGATGACTAATTTGCTGAAGAGACCATTGAGACAGATGTTTAATTAGCTGAAGTCAGAGTGGATAAATTGGGAGAGGACTGCCTATGCAGGGAGATGCCTTTTTCCCCTCATTTCTCATTTAACTGGTATGTGCGTGTGTGTGTGTGTGTGTGTGTGTGTGTGTGTGTGTGTGTGTGTGTGTGTGTGTGTGTGTGTGTGTGTCCCCGTGTCCTTATCATTTTCTCTTTGAAGGCGACGTCCTCAGATTGAGGGAAACGGGGGGGCAGGGGAACAGAGAGAAAGTACCCTTTGGTTACATCTACCTAACACTCACTGTGTTCTAGTTATTTTTGTGCTTAATCTTTACAAAGAATGTAAGGTGTGCATTATCTCTTTTTTGAGGTTGAACAAGCTGAGGCTGTGTATATTGTGTGTGTGTGTGCATGCCCTTGTGTGTTGCTAATGAGTAATGTAGATGAGATTTGAACCTAGACCCTTTGATTCTTGAGCCCATTGTTTTTCCCTGTACCACAGGTTCCCCACTTAAAATGTAATGCAGATAAGGGAACTTTCTGGAGTAAAGATAATAGTCTATATGTTAACACGAGATGTATGCATTTGTCAGAGCTCTCAAATGATACTTGCAAGATTTGTGTATATCATTGTATATAATTTTACCTAAAAAATAAAAAGAACCTTAAATGTTGAACACCCGTTAATGTTACACACACTGAAGTGTTTAGGGGTGAATGTATTAATGTCTGTTCTTTACTATAAAATGCACTTTTTTTTAAAGAAGATGGCTTGATAGGTAGATACATGGTAAAGCAAGTATAAAATAATTATAGGATCTAGATGGTGGGTACATGGATTTTCAGTGTACAGTTCTTTCAGCTTTTTGGTGGTTTAAAAATGTTCATAGCAAACTAGGAAAGGACTCATAAAAATTAAAAATGTATAATTTGGATTCTGCTTATATTAATATAAATTTCTGAAATTACAAATATGTGTCTGTTGCATAGAAAACACTCCTCTTCTTATAAGATATTTTATCTTTCATTACTTCGTATGTTAAATGACATCTCTGAGGTCACAGTTTCTTCCACTGACCTGTGGTTTTTAAGTAGCATATAAAGTTATGAATGTAATAGTAATAGTTACCACTTATGGATTATTAAAAATTTGCCAGGCAGTTTGCCAAATTCTTTAAAAAATATTATCTCATTTAATCCTTAAAACAACTGTTTGAATCAGTTGTTATTTTTGTTTTGTAACTGAGAACATTAAAGCTCAGTGAAGATGCAGGACTTGTCCAAAGTCACACAGCTAGTAAAAGGGGAGGGGGCTGGGACTCAAACCCAGATTTATAATGCTGAAGCTTGTCTTCCTAACCACTGTGCTGTACTGCCTCCTGCTGGCTGAGGTTACATGGACCTCTGCTTAGTGGGGGCAGGTACACTTTTCTCCCCAGGAAGACCGCATGCACCTGCTTCCTTTGGATGGGGCAGCATGATTCAGGGGAAGGGGCACAGGCTTTGGAAACAAATCAGCCCAAGGCCCCACCCAAGTTGTACCTTTCATACAAGCTGTGAAGTTAGGCAAGTCATCAAACTTTCTAACCTCAGTTCTCATTTTTGTTGCTAAGGATAATAATACCTACCTTGCAGGATGGTTGTTTTGACTGAATGCATGTAAAACACTTAATCCCTAGCAAGTGCTCAGTGAATCTCATCTGTCTTTATCCCAATTGCCACTATCACATCAAGCACAGCATAAAATCTGGCTGTTTAGGATTTGATTTACTTACTTTGGTACCCATATGACTTGGCCTTTGCCTGCATGCACCATTGAATTAAGTCTATGTAGAAAGCTTATACCCTGTGATAGAACCAGCCTTTGAATTGTGCTTGGATATGGATCTGCTAGAAGCACCCTTTACTTTGAACAAGGAGTAAACTAGATCCAGAGAATCAACTCTAGGGATTTTTGACTAACAAGAAACCCATACCATATATGTAGGGATGGGTTAATAATCACAAGGCTCATTGGTCATATAGTTTATATCAGGAAATTTAATTTACTATGCCAAAGATTCTAGAGATAAAGTGAACAAACTACAATTGCCAGTAACAAAAATGTTTATAAATGATTTTTAAAAAGCCTTTGTATTAGCAGTTGAGCAGTGCTCACCACCTATTGCTTCTTGTCAGGAAACATTTAAAAGAAGAAATGTAAGGAAACATCAATATAACTTTTGAGTGAATGATCACAGAAGTTACAGACAGGTTTAGAGGGCTGGGTCTACCCCTTACATCCTTTCATCAAGCGTCTTGATCTCCCCCAGACGAAGCAGAAGGGCCTCTTTCTTCAGGCAGGCCATTTGTATATTTGTCCTGTTAGTAGCTGTAAGAAAAACTCTTCCTCTGCTAAGATGGAGTTTAGCCACTTTCCACGAAAAACCATTGCTTTAGAAGAGCCCACCATAGAAGACTTTTCCAAGACTAGCCCAGGGACCTGAGACACCTAACTGCCATCTCACTGCTTTGTGAGGCTTGTCACTGGAGCCGGTCTCTCCCATAAGTCAGTTAAGAAGCAGCTTCACAATTGCAGTACCAGCTTTCCATAACCAACTTTCCCTTTGTTGAATAAGTTACAAATACTAGTACTTTGTGCAACAGCTTTAAATGCATTAGGGAAAAAAAGAAAAATAGCCCATTAGTGAAGGTATTTCTTTTCCTGCTTTACAATGACAATAATTCCTGGAGACAAAGATGACTGTGAGTCATGAAAGGCATTGGAATAGCACCATGAGGCAGGCCTGGGATAGGACATACCAGCACCTGCTGCTCTCATTCCCGAGCTCCTGATCGCAGTAGGACAGTCAGCAAGGTGTATACTTTCTACCGGGCCAGCAAACCAGTTTTTCAGACAGTCAGTGAGGGGCGATTAAAGCCCAAGTGGTGAGAAAGATGTGAGATGGTCTTCCGCAACTCCTCAGTCTTCGCACGACTGTCACCACTGCTTGTAGAAATGTCAGGTCTTAACAAGATCCCAGCTTTCCTTTTTTTTTTTTTGCACACTAAATTTAAAAGATGAATGTGAATTAAGGTAAAATTAAGACAAAGTCTGAAGTCTAAAAATTCCTGAAGGTCATATAGATTTCTCAAGCACAGTGTGTCCAAAACTAGATTCATCACTCAATAAATATTTGTGGAGTCTCTACCATATTCCAAGCAGTGAATAAGGGTGGCAGGGCCTATTCTCAGAGGGCTCTCATTCTAGAGGGGAGATGGTCAATAAAAAGTAACCCAACAAGATACATTTGACAAAGATTCTCACTTCCACCTTCCAGTCCATTTTTTGACAAAAAGGACTTCTTTAAGTCCCTAGTTTTGTAAGCCCCTTGTGAAAGGAGTCCCTCCTGCCCCCGGGACCAGGCATTACCTCATTCTTTCCATTTCAGCAAGTTTCCATGCACCTCCTAATTGGCTACCAACACCACTCCCTAATGCAGGGAGAAGTGGACAGGATAGCAATAACTGGGTGAATCCACGAGCAGTGAGTGACTCTATCTGGATCAGCAGTGGAGAATAAGAGGCGCAGGACACACAGCCTGAAGCTGAAGCTGAGAGAACGGCCCCTGCACCACTCAGCCTCTATGGGCCTACCCCAGTAAGTTCCTAGTACATTGATCTTGCCAGATGTTGGTGAGTGCCTTACCAGGCAAAGGACGAGTCCCTTCTTTTCCTTTGGGAAATTTGGGATAGGGGTATTGAACTTCCATTTGGGTAAAATGGAAGCACCGTGTGGGGAAGAATGGGCTCCTCTTTGTTTGCCAGCACCAGACCTGGCCAGCACCATAGCTGGCCCAGAGCTGGTGGCTAATGCGTTTTATGGAACAAACTAAGAGAAGCAGTGAAAGCCAGTTTGAGGCCCACTCCCTGCCAGCCCAGGCCCAAGGCTGCCCGCTTTCTATTCAGGAATAGATTCACTGCACTTTGATTATTGGAGATCAAACTTCCTCCAAGAATTAAATCATCGAACAAAAAAAGGTAAATGTCTTAAAAATGAAACACAATGCACATCACTTGAAATTAGTGTTGCCTCACAGGTTTCCTTAATGACATGAATCTCTAATGAGTCCTTGGGGAGCTAGAGGAGTATACCAAAAACAGACATTTTAAGCACTGATAATCAAGAAAGGGTGCCCAGCAGGAGGAAGCTACTGCACACACTGCATTACAGAAAAAGAAAATTAAAGCAAACTCACTTTCCAAAGCAGGAGAGGTGGGGGTGGAGGAGAGGGAGAGAGAGCACACCCTAAATCCTCGTCTTCCATAGCGGAAGGTAGTAGGTACTATCTGATACTCATCATAATTTTAAAAACAGCTGAGTAGGAATGCTCATAAAAAATATGAAGGTGAGTACCAGAAGAATAGACAAAAAAGTTTTAAACTAATTGTCTGTAAGAAGGGACTTGGGAAAAGGCAGGGAATTAACTCTTTTTCATTATAGGACTTTTATTATTATTTCATTAACTTTTAAAACTATTTACATGTAACTTTGGTAAAAGTAAAAGTCATTTTTAATTATTATAAGAAGATGACAGCTTCCTTTCAAATACGAGAGCTTAGGAAGATTTCTGTTTCTTTCCCTTGCTACATGGACTTTCTCTGTTTGGAAATTTCCTTTCTCCTAAAAGCCAGAATCCATTTAATTGTGTTGGATGTCAGTTTTTTATGAGAACACTGTTATAAAATAGTTGCTTCCCATTTTAAACATTTCCAAACCTCTTAAGACAAAAATGTTATATAACTGTTACATCGTGATTTTGCCAACATTTTTGTCTTTGTGACCTGTGTTTTCCCTAGGTTAAAGCACAAGCCATTAGCTGAGCATTCTCTCCTATTCAAAGAATGACTAATATCTCAAACATAAATGAAAACAGCTGATTTTCCATAACATTAGAGTCCCAAACAGCTGTCACATGTGCATTTTGATGTTCTTTTTTTTTTTTTAATGGGGACAAAAGTTAAGTATATCATCCAACTTCTGTGGAGAGGTGGAAAGGAGGTCATAGAAAAGCCCATTGAGCCAGAATATAGCTGTCCCACAAGGCTTGAGCTTACTTAAAATGAAAACTCTGTGATGAGCCCCTTCTTGGTGCCGAGGACAGCAGGTCCGTGAGGGCCTGGCGGCAGCTGCTGCACCACAGACGCTTTCCCAGTGAGCCCGGGCCTCAGCTGACAGCCGTTGCTCTCCCTCTAGTTGAAGAGATATGGCGTGCCACCCCATCGTCTCCCGAAACCCAGAGTCAGTGCCCTCCTCTCTTCTGCAGTCATGGAAGGTCTATTTCAGGGGTGGCTGTCATGGGCTGGAAGATCGTGCTTCCTCCGTGGACTCACAGCTGGCCCTACCACTGCTAGCTGGGTGGCCCTGGTCAGGTCATTCTCCCTCTCTGGGGTTCCTTTGCTTTAGTTTGCTCTTCAGTAAAATAAGTCCTCAACTAGGTCCCAGGATGCTTTTGGTAGTCTTGACTGTGGAATTTAATATCTGGGTTCTGGAATGATCTACTTGGTACTACTCATGCTCCTGTTATTCTTTCTAGTTCTTTGGCAGTTTTCTTTCTTAGTCTATTTGAACTTCATTTTCCTTATCTATAAATGAGAAGAATATTACTTCAAGGCATTGTTGTGAGAAAAGAAAGATTCATGTCAAACACCAAGCACTTAATTGTTATTTTATTACTCAGTAAATGTTCATCTTGTCCTCTCTTTAATTTCATTGTTATGAGACCCAGTCATACTCACAATTTTGTAATATAACACTTTCTTTTTTATGAGTGTGACTACTTTGAGTCACAGTTCAACAGAGACTCTAGCTGCTAAAGAACTCAGCTCAAATGTAGTCCGCATTAGGTACAGCCCAGAATGTGTGCATCTGTCTGCCCAGCTGCTCATCTGAGCTTTTCCAGGGGTCTGAGGCCCCTTGTCAGAGCAGGAAAGCATCAGTGGGAACATAGGCATGTACATGTAGGAATGACCTAGCATTCCTCTGGAGCACTCTGCCTGTGGGGCTGGGTATGCAGAAGGGTTAAAAGCTGGAGAAACTTCTGTCATAAATTTTCTCTTCAGCAGGACTTCCCAGGGAACATCAGACATTAGCAGAGAGGAAATGCTGATTGGCCTCAGAGTCAGCTGAAGGAGACAGAAGCTGCAGTGGAAGCTGCTGGATTTACTGTTATTAGCAAGGCAAATGGAAAGCCAGCAGGGCAGCGCAGCTCCCAGATAATAGATCTAACAAGAAGGAAAACTCCCAGAAAGGAAATAAATGGCTGGCAGCCGTGACTCCTCTACTACCATTTTTTCTATTGCTTTTGCCTTTTTGTTTGTGTGTTTAGTACAAGAAGTGTATTTTAACATCTAGGTTATAAGTCACAATTGGCTTAAAATAAAAAGGATATATAATTCAGCTTCTCATCTGATAGTTTCAGAGTTGAACATGGTGAAATGTGCAAAATTTTATTAATATAATAGTTGCTATTTATTGAGTGCTATATGCTATACTAAGTGCTTTACATGTGTAACTATCTCAGTTAATCTAAAAAACAACCGCATGAGTTAGAAGTTATCATCATCCCCAATTTAGGAAACAATGCTTACAGCCCTTAGATAATTTCCCAAGGACTGAAAAAGCTTGGTGGAGCTGGGATTTGAATCCTGCCATTAAGGGCCTACCAATCTAGTGGCAAGTACTGAGGCAAGACCCGATATAGCAATTGTGGGGCCAAGCAGTACTGACAAAAAGAAGAGTGCTTACTGAGGCTTGTGTCCTGACTTGAAACACATCCCTAGTTGGTATGATGGTGGTTAGAAGAAAGATGGGTTGGCAGAGAGGAGCTGAGTTGCCAGGTGGAGCCAGTTTCTGAAGGGCCTGACCCCCCAGAACAAGGAGCAGGGCAGATGGGCTGTTGATACCCGAGGACAAGAACTGAGGTGAACTACAGGTCCTGGCTGTATAGACCAGGGAACCAGACGATGCTCAGCATCCAAGGACAGCGAAGGAGCCATGTCCCTACAGGGTCAGGTCATAGAGGCAACAAGTGAACAAAAATTCTCTGGTCAAAATACCTCTAGAAAAAAATCCCTTTAAAAATGCCTGTCAGGGGCTGACATACTGTTTTGGGTTTTGGGGGTTTTTTTTGTTTCCATTAAATCCAACATAGCTTTTTTTCTTCTAGCGGGAGAACAGATGAAAACTAAAAATATACATCTTTAAGTGCTAAAATCAAACTTGGCACAGAATGACACACTGTGAGGAGAGCTAGAAAACAGACACCACCATCCACCCAATTAATTCAGTTAGTCATTCATCAGACATTTACAAGTTCTGTTAGTTGCAAAGATGAATAAGACTCCTGTCTCACACTCACTCTTTGGGGTTCATTGAGTCAGTAAGAATAGTGGCAAATAGAATTCTCCAAACTTTTAAATTGGTCTCTTGGTCATGCCTCCCCCTCTTTCCTTCCTCATTTTTACCAAAGAAGTACAGTTGAATTCAGATAAATGTGTGAATTATGCACAAAGAAATCAGGTAGGTGGCATGGGAGTGAGGGGAACAGGCAGAATTTCAGAGAGGCACACTGAGAACCTAGCAGAGCACCAGGCCTGAAGACAGGGCTCTGGGAAGGGCTGGGCCAGGGGCGAGGGCAGTTACCTGAATCAGGTGTGACGGTCAGGGCCAGATTAAAAGAAAGGAAGCCTTGGTTTTGGTTGGCCTGAAATTGCAGAAATCCCCTTGCCTTAGAGCCAAGCCTGCAGGTGAAGGGAATGTTAAGTAGTTCAACTTTCCCTCATGTGGAGAAAGGAAATAGGCCAATCTGGGAATCAGTTATAGCCTGAAGTTGTTATGGGGGTCCATGAGAAAAGCAGATACAAAGAGTCAGGTAAGTCAGATAAGACTTAGGGAGTCACCATGAAGGAAGGCTGTGGTTTTGACAGACTGGAAGAGGAGGCAATGTGGGTGAAGGGAACAGCACAGCAGAAACAGGGATGCAGGACACCAGGAAGTGTATGCAGTGAACAGTGAGGACCCCGGTTTGGCTGGATCATAGAGGACGAAGGTGGACAAGAAATTAAGATGGATAAAAGGTCTGGAGAGTAGGATACAGGGTGGGCCATGGGAAATTTGTGAAAGGGCTTTAAGCATGGAAGTGATAACCAGGGCTTGATTCCTGAGCACCGTCTGACTGTACGATGAAGAATGGATTGCTGGGGGCCAGGAGACAGGTTGGGGGACTATTACTGTGACCTGGATGATTAGTGATGCAAGGGAGACATGTTAATGTGGGTAGAGTTCTGCAGAACTTGGGAGTTGACTTAAAGTCAATGACAAGGAGGAAGGCTGAGTAAGAAGCATTCCAGACTTGAGGGTGCTTGTTCACTGTGCTGAGTCCTTAGAGAAGAGAATCAGTCTTAATCATCTTTGCATCTACAGTGTCTCTAGCTTAGGGTTTGGCGCATGGTAGGTTTGGTAAATTTGGATGAATTGAGTCAGTAGTTCATTGTGAGACTCGTGGTGCAGTCATTGGAAACCCAGCTACAATTAAAAAAGAGCTTGGTTTGAGAAAGGAAGGTTAATAAGGTTATAGTTAGTAGATTATACTATAAAATTAGAAGCAAATAAGTGCTTGGAGTTCTCTCTGTTCCTGAAAGGTGGGGCCAAGTCAGTCACTGTCTGTGGTACTTCCTTGGAGAGTTGTTGGAGGCCCTACAGGGCCCAGCTGCCTACTGTCCCACCTATGGCTAGAACCCCTTCCACCAGGGTCATGGCACCCAGCTGTTGTAGAACACTGTCATTCCTGGCTGCTGACTCAATCTGCTCAACAGCCTGTACGTCAAGTATTATCCTCATTTTACAGAGGAGGAGACTGAGGTTCAGAGAGGATGTGGTTTACCCAAGCCAGTCTCTGGCAGAAGCAGATTTGAATGGATGTCTTCAGATCCCAGTGTATCATTACAAAATCTGATGACTGAAAACAGCTTGCTCTCCATTGACTCAAGTTACCACTTTTATATAGCTCAGAACAGGCTGCAGACAAATGAGGTCTCCTTTTTGTTTGTTTCTTTTTGTTTTTGTCCTTAGGTGCTTGTGACTAAATTCACTAATTTTGCTGGCTGTCAAGGCTGTGTTAAGGAAAACAGGTTTGAACTGCTGCGGTTTTTGAATACTGGACTGGATGTCAGAAACCTTTGCCATCATGGGAATTCTGTCACTCTGGATTTACTATCTGTTCCCCACAGCTGAATTCCTCAGCAGTGTGATTTACCACCCTGGCTCCCCATCAGCCAGTTTTGGCATTTATTTGAATGCATTATCCCACTGGTTTCCATAAACTATTTTACAATTGTTTAAAATAAATGACTGTTTATTCCCACAAAAAGCAACAGATTACAGATAACTACATAAAATTTGGTAATGTCACAGTGACTCAAATTAAAAGAAACAGATTAGATTGAAAAACTGGATGCTAAGGACAGTGTGTTTAAGGTTTCCAAACCTCTCTAACAAGTGATATCTGGATTTGAAGAAGGAAAAAAAAATCTTTTTTTACAGGTAATATCAGGCCTGCTTTCTCAAGGGAAGTGCATTCATGCCACCAGACAGTGAAAGATACAGAGTGTTTGCATTCTTCATGGGAGGGAAGCCCCTGCCCCTTTCAGCACCACTCCACCTGAGGTGCTGTGGAGGATGCTTCTGCCCAGTGGCTTCCAGCCTTCTCCAAGTTTTGAAGTTTTGGGTTGTCCATGAAAGCTACCTCTTCATTTTTTTTTATTTTGGTATTATTAATGTACAATTACATGAGGAACATTATGGTTACTAGACTCCCCCTATTATCAAGTCCCCACCACATACCCCATTACAGTCACTGTCCATCAGCGTAGTAAGATGCTATAGAATCACTACTTGTCTTCTCTGTATTATACTGCCTTCCTCATATCCCCCCGCACTACATTATGTGTGCTAATTGTAATACCCCTTTTTCCCGCTTATCCCTCCATTCCCACCCATCTTGCCCAGTCCCTTTCCCTTTGGTAACGGTTAGTCCATTCTTGGGTTCTGTGAGTCTGCTGCCACTGTTTTGTTCCTTCAGTTTTTGCTTTGTTATTATGCTCCACAGATGAGTGAAATCATCTGAATCATGTCTTTCTCTACCTGGCCTATTTCACTAAGCATAATACCCTCTAGCTCCATCCATGTTGTTGCAAATGGTAGGATTTGTTTTCTTCTTATAGCTGAATAATATTCCATTGTGTATATATACCACATCTTCTTTATCCATTCATCTACTGATGAACACTTAGGGTGCTTCCATTTCTGGGCTATTGTAAATAGTGCTGCAATAAACATAGTGGTGTATATGTCTTTTTCAAACTGGGCTGCTGCATTCTTAGGGTAAATTCCTAGGAGTGGAATTCCCGGGTTAGATGGTCTATTTTGAGTTTTTTGAGGAACCTCCATACTGCTTTCCACAATGGTTGAACTAATTTACATTCCCACCAGCAGTGTAGGAGGGTTCCCCTTTCTCCACATCCTCACCAACATTTGTTGTTGTTTGTCTTTTGGATGTTGGCCATCCTAATTGGTGTGAGGTGATATCTTACTGTGGTTTTAATTTGCATTTGCCTGATGGTTAGTGATGTGGAGCATCTTTTCATGTGCCTGTTGGCCATCTGAATTTCTTCTTTGGAAAAGTGTCTGTTCAGCTCCTCTGCCCATTTTTTAATTGGCTTATTTGCTTTTTGTTTGTTGAGGTGCATGAGCTCTTTATATAATTTGGATGTCAACCCTTTATCGGATATGTAATTTCTGAATATATTCTCCCATACCGTAGGATGTCTTTTTGTTCTATTGATGCTGTCCTTTGCTGTACAGAAGCTTTTAGTTTCATATAGTCCCACTTGTTCATTTTTGCTTCTGTTTCCCTTGCCCGGGACATATGTTCATGAAGAAGTTGCTCATATTTATGTCTCCCTTACCCGGGACATATGTTCATGAAGAAGTTGCTCATATTTATGTCTAAGAGATTTTTGCCTATGTTTTCTTCTAAGAGTTTTATGGTTTCATGACTTACATTAAGGTCTTTGATCCATTTTGAGTTTACTTTTGTGTATGGGGTTAGACAGTAATCCAGTTTCATTCTCTTACATGTAGCTGTCCAGTTTTGCCAACACCAGCTGTTGAATAGGCTGTCATTTCCCCATTGTATGTCCATGGCTCCTTTATCATATATTAATTGACCGTATATGCTTGGGTTTATATCTGGGCTCTCTAGTCTGTTCCATTGGTTTGTAAGGCTGTTCTTATGCCAGTACCAAATTGTCTTGATTACTGTGGCTTTTGTAGTAGAGCTTGAAGTCAGGGAGTGTAATTCTCCCCACTTTATTCTTCCTTCTCAGGATTGCTTTGGCTATTCAGGGTCTTTTGTGGTTCCATATGAATTTTAAAACTATTTGCTCTAGTTCATTGAAGAATGCTGTTCGTATTTTGATAGGGATTGCATTGATTCTGTAGATTGCTTTAGACAGGATGGCCATTTTGACAATATTACTTCTTCCTTTCCATGAACCCAGGCTGTGTTTCCATTTATTGGTGTCTTCTTTAATTTCTCTCATGAGTGTCTTGTACTTTTCAGAGTATAAGTCTTTCACTTCCTTGGTTAGGTTTATTCCTAGGTATTTTATTCTTTTTGATGCAACTGTGAATGGAATTGTTTTCCTGATTTCTCTCTCTGCTAGTTCATTGTGTATAGGAATGCCACGGATGTCTGCATATTAATTTTGTATCCCGCAACTTTGCTGAATTCAGATATTAGATCTAGTAGTTTTGGAGTGGATTCTTTAGGGTTTTTTATGTAATCATGTCATCTGCAAACAGGGACAGTTTAACTTCTTCCTTGCCAATCTGGATGCCTTTTATTTCTTTGTGGTGTCTGATTGCCGTGGCTAGGACCTCCAGTACTATGTTGAATAGAAGTGGGGAGAGTGGGCATCCTTGTCTTGTTCCCGATCATAAAGGAAAAGCTTTCAGCTTCTCACTGTTAAGTATAATGTTGGCTGTGGGTATGTCATATATGGCCTTTAGTATGTTGAGGTACTTGCCTTCTACCCATTTTGTTGAGAGTTTTTATCATGAGTGGGTGTTCAATTTTGTCAAATGCTTTTTCAGCATCTATGGAGATGATGATGTGGTTTTTGTCCTTCTTTTTGTTGATGTGGTGGATGATGTTGATGGATTTTCGAATGTTGTACCATCCTTGCATCCCTGGAATAAATCCTACTTGATCATGATGGATGATCCTTTTGATGTATTTTAATTCAGTTTGCTAATATTTTGTTGAGTATTTTTGTATCTATGTTCATCAGGGATATTAGTCTGTAGTTTCCTTTTTTTGTGGTGTCTTTGCCCGGTTTGGTATTAGAATGATGCTGGCCTCATAAAATGAGTTTGGAAGTATTCCCTCTTCTTCTACTCCTTGGAAAACTTTAATGAGGATGGGTATTAGGTCTTCACTAAATGTTTGATAAAATTCAGCGGTGAAGCCATCTGGTATAGGTGTTTTGTTCTTAGGTAGGTTTTTGATTACCAATTCAATTTCTTTGCTGTTGATTGGTCTATTCAGATTTTCTGTTTTTTCCTGCATCAGCCTTGGAAGGTTGTATTTTTCTAGAAAGTTATCTGTTTCTTCTAGGTTATCTAGTTTGTTATCATATAGTTTTTCATTGTATTCTCTCATAATTCTTTGTATTTCTGTGGTGTCCGTAGTGATTTTCCCTTTCTCATTTCTGATTTTGTTTATGTGTGTAGACTCTTTTTTTTCTTGATAAGTCTGGCTAGGGGTTTATCTTTTTTGTTTATTTTCTCAGAGAACTAGCTCCGGCTTTCATTGATTCTTTCTATTGTTTTATTTTTCTCAATTTTATTTATTTCTGCTTTAATCTTTATTATGTCCCTCCTTCTACTGACTTTAGGCCTCATTTGTTCTTCCTTTTCTAGTTTCATTAATTGTGAGTTTAGACTGTTCATTTGGGATTGTTCTTCTCTCCTGAGGTAGGCCTGTATTGCAATATATTTCCCTCTTAGCACGGCCTTCGCTGCATCCCACAGATTTTGCAGTGTTGAATTATTGTTGTCATTTGTCTCCATATATTGCTTGATCTCTGTTTTTATTTGGTCATTGATCCATTGATTATTTAGGAGCATGTTATTAAGCCTCCATGTGTTTGTGGGCTTTTTCATTTTCTTTGTGTAATTTATTTCTAGTTTCATACCTTTGTGATATGAGAAGCTGGTTGGTACAATTTCAATCTTTTTGAATTTACTGAGGTTCTTTTTGTGGCCTAGTATATGATCTATTCTTGAAAATGTTTCATGTGCACTTGAGAAGAATGTGTGTCCTGTTGCTTTTGGATGGAGTGTTCTGTAGATGTCCGTTAGGTCCAAGATGTTGTTCAGTGCCTCTGTCTCTATTTATTTTCTGTCTGGTTCATCTGTCCTTTGGAGTGAGTGGTGTGTTGAAGATTCCCAAAATGTATGCATTGCATTCTATTTCCCCCTTTAATTCTGTTAGTATTTGTTCCACATATGTAGGTGATTCTGTGTTAGGTGCATAGATATTTATAATAGTTACATCCTCTGGTTGGACTGACCCCTTTATCATTATGTAATGTCTTTCTTTGTTGCTACTTTCTTTGTTTTGAAGTCTATTTTGTCTAATACAAGTACTGCAACTTCTGCTTTTTTCTCCCTATTAGTTGCATGAAATATCTTTTTACATCCCTTCAGTTTTAGTCTGTGTATGTGTTTGGGTTTGAAGTGAGTCTCTTTTAGGCAGCATATAGATGGGTCTTTATTTTTTTACCCATTCAGTGACTCTACGTCTTTTGATTGGTGCATTCAGACCATTTACATTTAGGGTGATTATTGATAGGTATGTACTTACTGCCATTGCAGGCTTTAGATTCATGGTTACCAGAGGTTCAAGGGTAATTCCCTTACTATCTAACAGTTTAATTTAACTCACTTCGTGTGCTATTACAAACACAACCTAAAGATTCTTTTTTTTTTCTTCCTTTTTCTTCCTCCTCCGTTCTGTGTGTGTTATGAGTCATATTCTGTACTCTTTGTCTAGCCCTTGGGTGACATCTATTTAGCCTTAGGAATACTTGCATCTATAGGAGTCCCTCCAAAATGCACTGTAGAGGTGGTTAGTGGGAGGTAAATTCTCTCAGCTTTTGCTTATCTGAAAATTGTTTAATCCCTCCTTCAAATTTAAATGATAACCTTGCCAGGTAGAGTATTCTTGGTTCAAGGCCCTTCTGCTTCATTGCATTAAAAATATCATGCCACTTCCTTCTCGCCTGTAAGGTTTCTGTTGAGAAATCTGATGATAGCCTGATGGGTTTTCCTTTGTATGTGATGTTTTTTCTCTCTCTAGCTGCTTTTTAAAGTGTGTCTTTATCCTTGAGCTTTGCCATTTTAATTTTTATGTCTTGATGTTGTCTTCCTTGGGTCCCTTGTGTTGGGAGATCTGTGCAGCTCCATGTCTTGAGAGACTATCTTCTTCCCCAGATTGGGGAAGTTTAGTTTCAGCAATTACCTCCTCAGTGACACTTCCTATCCCTTTTTCTCTCTCTTCTTCTTCTGGTACCCCTATTATGCGAATATTGTTCTGTTTGGATTAGTCACACTGTTCTCTCAATATTCTTTCATACTTAGAGATTCTTTTTTCTCTCTGTGCCTCAACTTCCTTGTATTCTTCTTCTCTAATTTCTGTTCCATTTACCGTCTCTTCTACTACATCTAATCTGCTTTTAAATCCCTCCATTTTAGGTTTCATTTCAGATATGGAATTTCTTAATGATTGAATCTCCATCTTTAATTCATTCCTGAGTTCTTGAATATTTTTCTGTACCTCCATAAGCATGTTTATGATTTTTATTTTGAAGTCCTTTTCAGGAAGATCAGTGAGTTCAGTTTCATTTGGCCCTTTTTCTCGGGTTTGTGAGATTTTGGTCTGAACCATGTTCTTTTGACATTTCATATTTCTGTGTGGTGCCCTCTAGTGCCCAGAAGCTTCAGTGTCTGGAGCTGCTCAGCCCCTAGAGTGAGGTTGGGGGTCCTAGGGGAGCGGAGCTGGTGCCCTGTTTCGTGAGGTCTGCTCTGTATGTGAAGTCTGGTGCAGCCTTCTTTCCTGTTGCTATTTTAGGGTTAGTTGTATTAACTATATTTTCTCACTATCTGTGGTTTTGGGAGGAGTTCTCTGTTTCACCTCTCACACCGCCATCTTGAATCCACTGAAAGCTTACCTCTTCTTGTTACCTGTTGAGCGGCTTCCATCTAGGCCTGTGTGTTGTAGCTCAGAGAACTCTGGTGGGAAGCACATTGGGACAGGTTGCTGTGTTGAGAGAAGGCAGGCCTGGGTGAGGGAACTGAACTGGTTGAGGGGTGAAACTGGCCCTGATAGTGGTGGTTTTCCATTCTCTAGGCAGTGGCCAAAGTGCCAGAGTGAGTCAGCTGGATGCTCACCAGCTCCACCCATCCCCAGAAAACCCAGTCAGAGTTGGGGCACTATTGAGAGTCTCCAAACAGTGGGGACATTTGGAGTCAGATGGAGGTGGAGCTTCAAGTCTACTTTGGAGGAAGTAGTCAGGGTGGTAGCCAAGCAGGCTGGGCTTTCATTTAGTCAGTAGACATTCACTAAATACCCCTTGAACTATGGCCATCCTAGGAATGCAGAGATACTGAAATATGCTCTCCACCCTCAACTTGTATACACCTAGTACAAGTCCGTCTGGAGATCTTTTTAGTATGGGTTGCAGAGAAGTCCAGAAGCAGTGACACCTTAGCAGAGTTTTGACTACTAGAGAGGTGAAAAAGAGGGAGAATTATCCCAGACAGAGGAACTAGTGTGGCAAAGACACAGAGGGAGGCACGTGTAGTTCAGATCATATTTCTGGATTACTGTGTCATTAGGTGTAAGTGGGAAGGGAGGGAGATGAGACCAGTGTGGTAGACCTCTAGATGCTCCAGCCTCTGCTGGAGAACTGGAAAACCCCCTCTCTGAGTGATGCTTGGAAAGCAGAAATGGCAACCCAGGCATGTGATTTACTGAATCCTTGAAACACTAAAAAGAAGGTGCTGTTACTATCTTTTACAGATGGGACAGTAAGGCACAGAATGATTAAGTAACTTGCACAGGTTCACACAGCCAGTAAGTGGTGGGAATTCCAACCCAAGCATTCTGGCTTATAACCTTTATACCACACTGTCTCAAATGTGTTGGGGTCAGCAGAGGCTACAGGGCACCCCTGAGAGCACACACACACACACACATACACACACACTCAATATTGAGTTTAGGGCACAGATCAAATGCAGACCTCCCCCAACCTCCAGGCCACAGGAATGAATTCCTGACACACCACCTCTAGTCTCAAAGCCTGAGTGTGCCAGACAGACAGTATCTTTTGTTTTCCACAGCCCAACTAGAATCCATGAGGACAGGGCAGCACAGCTGTCCAGACTAGGATGAAAGAGCAGCAGATGAGTAGCCTGAACCTTAGTGTGCAGTCAGAGCCTCTGGGTCCCAGTAGCCCAGCCCCAGATGCTCCCGTCTTCTTCCCTTTTGCTGCCCAGCCCCTTTGAGCATCTCTGGAGGCCTCTGTGGTCCACCCCATGGCTTGACTCTGGACCACAGGAACCCCTGGACAGGCTCTGTGCCATTTGAGTTCCTGGCTCCCCAGCAGCCCACACAATCAGTGAAGAGCCAGAGGCTACAGTCCATAGTCTGATCTAGCTGGAATCATCTCCTAAGATTGTTCAGCCTCATTTTTTAAAAGTGGATTTTTAATGACAAAAGTAATACCAATATATGCCTGCTGTCAAAAATCCAAACATGGTAGAACTGTAAAGTAAAAAGCAAAGGCCTTTGTCTTTGCTGTTAGCACATCCTACACTCTGAGGTAATTCTAGTTAACAGAGTAGTTGTGAGAGTAGTTCAGTTCATCCATCCAGATTGTGTGTGTGTGTGTGTGTGTGTGTGTGTGTGTGTGTGTGTGTGTGTGCATGCATTTTTTTCAAAAAATATATACTCATACACACATAAATGCATATATAGCTGGAGAGCTTTATAGCACACTCTGTACATTCAGTATCTTTTTAAATTTAATATGTGTTATAGAAACCTACCCATGTCTCATTAACGTACTTTTTTTAACAACTACATAACATCTCAGTGTCCAGACATACCATAATTTATTTAATAGTTTCCTACTGGAGAATATTTAGACTGTGTGTAATTTTTGATATTAAAACAGCACTCCGGTGAACATCTTTGAACATATATCATGGTGTACTTGGAGTAATGTTTCTCAGAATAGATTCCTTTGTTGGGTCAAGGTTGTTCAATTTTAAATGCCACCATTTTGAAATCCTTCTATTTAACAGATTATTGAGTACCTACAAAGAGTCCATTGTTCTGCTGGAGCTCTGGGAATACAGAGTTGGATTAAAAAAAAAAAAAACAACCCCTCCACCCCCGTCTTTAAAGAGTGCCATGATTTGGGGTAGCAAGCGGGAGAACAATGACAAATAGACAAAAATGTTTCTAATCCAGCATACCCAAGGCACTGGGAGAAGCAGGGCCCCCAGAAAGTTGGGATGAAAGAGCTCTTGATTCTGACAGGGATTCCGGTGAGACTGCAGAGAGGAGGGGAGATGCCAAAAGGTGTGCCTCCCTCCCTCTCCCAGGAGCCCATCTGTGCAGCTGGGTATTCAAGAAGAAATTTGTTCTAAAGAATTATGAGGCTACTGCATTTTCTCCTACACAAAGAAGGAAATCTCAGCCGTACGCCCTTTCCTTTCCTCCTCTTGGCACTTCTGATTGATGATTGGAAATGATGGCTATACATAAACGATTTTTCTTTTTATTTTATGACCTGGTAATAGCAGTAACATATTTCCAGTAAATGTTTTCTATAGCAATAAAAAAGTTGTAACAAGACTAGAAATGGGTATAGTTAAACCCTAAAGAAATCACACTTTCAGAACTGTGGATTGAGGCAGTAACTGTGTAAATCATTTAACTTAGAAAAAGGTCCCTCTCCCCCTGAAAAAATCAGGCCAAGCAGCTGGTGTTCACATTAAGTGCTCATCAGATAGGTGCCTGCTGAGAGGGCTGGAGGAGCCCTCAATTTTGACCCCCTCAAGATGAACTACTTCCTCTCTCTTCCCTCCTTGTCTCCACCCAGCATCTTTACTCCTTTTGGAACTGATAAATCATCTCAACCTTACAGCTCTTTTTTTCAACTCAAGAGATCAAGAAGATGATAGATGCTCCTTCTAGAATACATCATAGTAATGTGGTTAGGGACACAGGTTCTGTAGTTACACACCTGGATTTGTGTCCTGGCCTAACTGTGGCCACAGGACAAAACCACGCCACATATTTTTTCTCCTCTGTAAAATGGGAATTATAATAGGTTCTACCTGATAAAGTTTTATGATTCAGTATATAAAGTGCTTTGTTAAGGGCCATGCAAGTCCTTAGTATCAGTCACTGTTGTTTTAAAAAAGCGCAAATTGATGATTTTGTTGAATTTGTATGGCAATATAACCAGCATTTACAGAGTGCTTATTACGCCCTAGGCATTGTGTTACATAATCTTTGCAATTACTCCATGAAACTTTAAATCAGCTAACTTACTGAGTGTCACATAGCTTGTAGAGGAGCCAAGATTTTAATCCAAGTCTTTCTGACTCCATACCTAAGCTCTACCTACCATGCATCCAACTTCCAGGATTAGATTGCCAGCAGGAGCAGAGATGGAGAAGCTTTGAGTAGTGCTGTCTCACACCAGATGTGACCTCCTTTGGCTGATAAAGATTTGGAGCAGATAATGTTGAGAGCCTATGCTCTGGGCCTCCAGGGCCAGGCAAAAAAGAAGCCTTTCCTTTCCCTAACTGTAGGCAGAGCAGCTTGCTCCTTAGCTGTTCCTTGTTTAGGCTCTATTATTTTTAAAAGGATGAATGGCTGCTGCTTCTGTGTGTCTAGAGCCTTTTAACATGCTCTGAAAATTAGTCCTTTCCCAGCCTTTGTCTTTAATTTCTGATTCTAGCTGACACCTTCATTAATGGTCCCGTGCAAGCTTTCTGTCGACTTCTTGAAGACTAGTGTGTAAAAGTGGTTTTGCTGTCCTATCAATAATGGTCATAATTTCCCCAGTACTCTCATCAGCAGTGAATTGAGTCTTGCAGCAAAGAAATGGAAGCCCCAGTGCAGTGGTTTTAAAGTAATTTGTCTTGTAGACGGAGCCTTATTTCAGTAAAACCAGGTCAGTGTGGCACAGCTGGGTCAGATGTAGGTCTGATACAAATTAGTTTGAGGAAATTGATCATTCAAACCTTAGGTTATTTTTAGCTACGGCAGCTTCTTAATATCTCTTTTCTTCTTTATTTACATTTGTTTTAATACATTTTAACCATTGTCGTCAGGCATGTCAACAAAGACATGTCTGGCAAAGACATTTATGTCTTCTCAATTTCAGCCAAGCCTTTGATAAGAGGAAAGAATGCTCTCTCCCCGCCCCACAGTATTGGCCTGCCCTTCACGGTTTTGGGGTTTGCTACAGTTCTGGTGTTGTTTATACACTCACACCCATTCCTCATCCTCCTGCAGGCCCCCTTTCTGGGGTTTGTTTATTGCACAGACTGGCCCCTTGACCAGTCTGTTCTTCATTGCTATTGAAAGTTAATGGGGGCAAAATTGCATTCCCAAACATTTGAACCTGAAGTGGCTAGGGCCGAACTTAGTTGATCTCTGGTGATCGGTTCAATTTAGTTACGATTTTTTGCCATTAGGCTGGGGCTGAATGATGGTGATTTGGTTGAGGCCAAATGTCTGAAGAAAATTGGCTCTCTGATAAGAGTGCTGTTATCAGAGGGGGCTACCTTCTCATTTACATTTAGATGAGTATTGATTATTTATTTACTCAGAGAAGTGAGATTCGTTTCCAATCTTATCTTTCTCGTCTCTGCTTGTCAGCAGAAAGAGAGATAGAGCTCCTGACATCAGGCCAAGATAACAGCACTTTGAAGTAAAGATAAAAGTTGGAATGGGCTTTTTTCTAGTCTTGACTGAAAGGATAAGTTTTAAAAATGAGAACTGATGGGTCATGCTTTCCAAACCTTTCCTGAAGGTTCTGCAGTTTAACTAGGCCGGAGAGTCGGTTTCCTGGAGCAGCCTTGGGCTTCTCTTGTAATAGGAATTGTATTTAATTTGATTATCTTCGGCTATTTCACTGAGAGCAAATTGTGTATTGGCTCAGAAGAGGCTGAAGTGTGACCTTATTGTCATGTCAGCTTGTTCCTTTTTTATTTAAATTCCAAATTATCCAGTCGGAGCCTCAGAGGGGGTATAAGCTACAGTGGTTATCACTTGACTGTGATTCAGTGCTTATATTAAGATCAAGCAGAAAATGATTATAGTCACCCCTAGAGGAAGAGTTATAAGCAATGGAACTGACATTAAATGCACACAGTTTAGAGTAGCTGATGTTGGGTCTGAGCTCTGATGTTGACAGCATCAGCTTGTCAGTGATGGCTTTGGCTCAGCAAAGGACTCGGGACCCGGCCAGCCCCTGCCAAAGAGCAGGCAAAGCTTGGCACAATTTGCTTTGAATGGGTCTCCCTGCCACCAGTCTCTTCCAAACCATTGTGGACCATGCCCCAGGAAGACTCTTACCAAAATATAAAGCTGAGTATGTCACTCCCTGCTCTGTCAGCATCTGTTGATATGAGAATCTAAACCTTGATTAACAGTCTGGGCCGAGCATCCCAGCCCCAACTTCCCCTCGTACCCCTACAGAACCCTAGCCTTTCCACACTGAATTTCCGCTGGTCCATGTGGGCTCTTCAGTACCTCCTTGCCTTCACACGTGCTGTTCCCTCTGGAGGAATGTGCAGCCTCCCCGTTCTCCTTGCTCCAAGTCCTCCTTCAGACTCCGTTCAGATGTTTCCCTCTTCTGTGCTCCCACAGGACCTCGTCTCTACCTGGGGAGGACCACTGTTTGGGCTCTTCGATAATTTATCTGCTGGTGTGTGTCTTGCCATCTCCCCCAGCCAGCTTGAAGGCAGGAATCATTGATTATTCATCTCTGTGCCCAGGCATTGTTCATGCTCAAAAATGTTTGTTAAATGGATAGGTGGATGGCTTTGTAACATCACATATCCTTTGATATCAGTGCTGTCATGGTTTGTTCTGTGGATTCTAACATGTACCCATCAGTTTTAAACTATTCGTAGAACCTGAGATACTAGGGAACATTAAGAATCCTGGCTGCTGAATGAGTCTCTCATCGTAAATGCATCCTATAGCTTAAAAGCAAACTTGTTTAAATAGATATGCACCCTCTCCCATCCTAGACCCCTGCCTTGGACACATGTAAGAAAGGATGTGGACATGGCTGTGATGCTAGCATTCCCTACCACCATGTATGTTCCTTTAATAGGACTTCCTGTTGTGACTCTTGGGCTAGGAATCTGCCTAAGCCTCATTGTAACCATTTCTGTTCCAGCCTATACTAGCAATAGTAGCATCCCCCAATGAGCACTTTGCTAAGCAAGTCAAAGATTATCTCATTTGACCCTCACAGCTGCCTTCTGAGGGAAGGTCTGTTATCCTCATTTTACCACTGAGAAGATACACAGAGGCTAAGTAACTTCCCCAGAATGCATAGCTGGCAGTGTTACTCCCCAAGAGGATACAAACACTAGGCATTTTCTGCCCAAAACCAGCCTTTCCTCTTACTTGCCCACTTAACCTTTTTCTGGCTACAAGAAGCTCTTTCAGATTAAAACATCTCTTTAAGCTGACAAATGGAAAATAGTTTACATGAAGGCATATCTGTGAAAGTGTTCAGCCTTTGACTATCATTTTTCCCTAGACAGGTTGTTCTGATGCTCAGCAATAATGATAGGTATTTCCTTTATATCTCACTGCAATCCAAAAAGCATTTGGAATGCATACATTAGTGTGAAAGAATTAAAAATACATGAATTGAAAAACCACATAAAAGGAAAATAAAGATCCTGGGGCTGACACAGAAATGTGTGTCTATTCATCACAGTGGGACCCCAGTTTGGCGCTGAGCTTACTAACGGGCAAAGGAGAAAGGGACACACATTATCACTTAGTTGCAAGGTTTATGTTAAGTTGTTGAAAGATAGAAAAGAGCAGGCTGCTACCAAGGTCCCAGGGAAGTTTCTCCCATGGGGTCTTTAGAAATAAGCAGCAGAATGATTGAGATGATGGTATGACTTGTGTCTCTTTGGGCTTTAGCACTTGCTTCCCTTTGGATTTCAGCTCTCAGCTTAATGAACTGTATGCTAAAACCTTTTGTGTCTCTTCAAGGATTAAAGGGATTGAGGACTGACGTATGTATCCACCCACCACCCAACACATACTACAGATTTTCTTTGAAACTTCTGTGCTGAGATGTTTGCCTCAGGTTTATAAAATCCCATAAAAATCCTGCATGGTATTATAACTTGGAACCCTCCCAAAGTGCCCAGAGCGGTATTTTGTTCCTAGACCATTCGGGGACATGGTATTACTGCAATAAACACATCATTGGAATGCCCAAGCAGGTTTTCTTGTCACTGCAGAGTAACTGCTTCCCAGAATCTTCCTTTTGTGTTCCCCTCTGCTGTGAATTAGAGGGCATGTGGCTTTGTGCGAAGCTGTGACATTTTAAAACCTCTTTCCAAAGGGTGGATGTTGCCTTAAGAACTATGTCCTGTTCAGTGCACAAAAGCCTTTTTTATATTTTATATAATCATTTCTTTGGCAAAAGTATATTAATAGAAACTAACCTCACAACTTGTCTTTTAAAAATGGTTTTGGCTGCTGTTTTCTTTCCTCCCATGGCAGCTGCCTAAAAATTAAACAAGCACTTGGTAGAAACTGTAGTTTGATAGATAGCAGGTCCAGGTTGTCATCACCTTGATCATCATCAGCAGACATCTTCTAAGAACTTGTTATGAGTGAGGCACTATGGTTCGTATATAATGTGGAGCGTGCAGGCTTGGAGGCTCTGGGTATGAATCCTTGTTCCACCACTTCCTCTGAGACATTGAGCCAGTTATTTAACCTGTTCGAACATAGTTTCTTCCTCTGTAAAACGGGATTCATACTGTTCACATCCTAGGGTGACAGAGTAAATGAGATGATCTCCCCAGCACATAGCAGGCCCTGTTATGTTAGATCTCTTGGTATTGTTACAGTCCAGCAACGCAGATGACGACGATAGCTGACAGTTACAGTATCAATTTATCACTGTTCTGCTTTATAACTGTGAACTCATTGAATCCTCAGACCAGCTAATGAGGTAGGTGCTATTATCATCTCCATTTTATAGATGAAGAAACTGAGAGAGGTTAGGTAAGTTAGTTAGCCCAAGTCCTAGTCAGCCAGGACTAGACCCCCAGGTAATCTGGCACCAAGTCCATGCCCTTAACTACCAGGCTGTATTGCTTCTCATATATACTACCCTGCCTCGTTACACAGTATGGCCTGAAGTTACCAATCCAGCTTTTACAGGGGAAAGTGTGTGAAAAAGTCTTTCTGTGTGAGCTGTCTTATCCAATGCCTGGGCAAGAATTAGGAAAAAAGGTGTTATTTGTATTAGGCAGTTTTCCATTTAGGCTTAGATCTCAGGTCTCCTTTACAGCTTAACCACCCTACATTCCCCAAAGTCAAACCCATCAGTCCTTTGCCTAGTTCAAAAGTGAGTTTTTCAGGTTGTTCTTTAGCTTTTATGGAAGAGCAGGGAGAACCCAGAGCAGCAGATGACACTCAGAATTTCAGTTACTGACAAAACTGGGCACATACAGGAATAGTCTTAAGGAAAGATAGGAAGAGAGTCTCCCTGGATAGATAGAAAGATAAGGTGATCCTGTCTTCCTAAGGACCCAGGATACAGACATAGCATTGGTTATTTAGTATGTATAGGTTTCATTAAAATAAATCATTTCAGATCATATTCATTTTGAATTTATAGAAACCACAAATTAAAATGATTCAGAACCCAACTGAATCCACAAATCTACAAAAATCTATACTTACGGTATAAACTGTGGCCTTTTTATAATTGGCCAGTAATTTATAGTTTGCAAGAGGAAGAAAGGTTCAAAATACACAAGCTTCAGAGCCGAACACCTTTGGGTTGCATTTCTCCCTTCCTACGTCCTACCTTTGTAATCATGCGCAAGCTTCTTCACCCTGCCAACCTTTAGAGTTCCGATCTGCTAAATGAGGATAATAGTATTTGTCATTTAGAGTTGGTGTGAGGATTTCGTAAGGTAACATATGTAGTGTTTGGCTCATAATGGTCATTCAGTAGTGAGAGTCATCATTATATTAGGCTTCAAGAGGAAAGTCCTACAGCTACTTTCAGAAAACAATCTGTTTCAGTAGAAATATCTGCAAAACCAAGAAATGTTGAATGGTGGCATCTATGGCTGTTGAGAGTGGAGTAGGGCCTTGTATTTAGGGATAAGGGACTCTTCTTAGTACTCCCTGCTTCCCCTGGTTTTTCTCATCCATGTTTCCCAGGCAGCTGAGAAACTGGAAGGAGAAAGTCTGCAAGGGAGAACAGCCTGAAGGACGTAGCCAGGCCTTGGCTCCCAGTGATCAGGAAAGGTGTGGCTGGCTTACAGTCCCGCCGCCAGATAGATGGACAGCTTGAGAATCCCAACACCCTGTACTCTGCACTCAGAATCCAAGTAAGCATGCCAGATTGCTGTGTTATTTAAGATGAAAATACTGATCTACATAAACAGATAGTGTCTAGTTATGATTAAATTATTGCATATGAAAGACCCATTAGAAATGCCACAATGTGTGGTAATTACAGTATCCTCAGGAAAATGGCATAGTAAGAAATCAGAGGACTTGTAGCATATATGATGATTTTAAATTATAAATGTAGCCTTTATTTATTAGAGGAAATGTGAAAAATACAGAAAAACAGGAAAAATAAAATATATTCATTATGCCACTATCACCATAATTTACATTTTGGGAATAACCTTCCGGTCTTTTTTCCCCCCTGTGAATTTACGTATATTTTTCATAATTGCAGTCATAGTGCACATATTATGTTATAATTGGCTTTTTTCATAAAATAGCATATTTTAAACCTGTTTTATGAAGTTACATATTTTTACACCATCACTTTTATTATCTTCATGATATTTCATTATATTTTGTTTACCCCAGCCCCCCTTGTTGTTAGATCTAGGTTGTTACCAAATTTTGGCTATCATAAAATAATGAATTATTGTAGCTAAACTTTATACCCAGATATCATTGCAAAATCAAACTTAGAGGTGGCTGTCAGTTACCTCACAAAGTGTGTTGCTGGGAGGTATTGGGGGTGGGGTAGTCAAGATCACTTAACAGGCTGGTGTCTTCCAAAGCTCTCTAGGTTCAGGGATGGCGCTCTTCTTTCTGATGGAATGAAGAGGCCCACGGCTGTGAAAGGAGGTGTCAGAGACTGGGGAGAGAGGAAAGGAGAGGGTGCATAGGAATCTCTCGCCAGCTAAGTTTTCTCTTAAGTTTAGCTGGGCATGATTTTCCTATGATGACTTCAGCAGTGATCAGCAGACTGGCCTGGTAACCGACAGATGTCACTGACAGATGAGTAGCAGAGTCTAAGAATTAACCTGTATGTCCATACTTTTATTTGCTTAATATTTTTGAAATTAAAATGTAACTGTGTAATTTTGAAATAGAATACCTTCTTGATCTGAATCCAGTATAGTAGGGTTTCTAAGAATTGTATAGACATTTTAGCATGTGTTTGCTTAAATAGTTGTGTGTTTTAATCATTGTCTACTTAGTAAAGGTTTAAAAGGTATAAGTAGTGTAAAAAAGACTGATGTATGTAAGAACCCTGAGAATTGGCAGAAGTGCTAATTGAACACCATGCAGAGAAAAGACCAGATAGATCATGAAACTGAAATGAAACTACAGTGCTGCACGTGAACGCAGAACATGGGTGAGAATGACTTGAGATGCATGACATGCCTTAGACTGATGGAGGAAAAGTACAGATGTGAATAACAACTTGACAACAGCTGAAGAACATACCTAAAAATATGTGTCCACCTGGGAGTCCTGTAAGGCCTCTGATGCTTTCCTCAGATCTCTTACACCACTCCTTCTGTCTGACCGAACACGTCTTTCAGAGACAAAATAGTAAGACAGCTTCTCAAGCTTCTGATCTTTTCAATAACCATTAACAACGAGAGCAGTTTTTCGAATCTGACCATTGGACCCATTAGGTGTTACCTGAGAAGAACAAGATTGCATTTGGTTTACAAAGAAATACATGAATAAATGTATAAAATACCCTAGTGTTTTATTAAGGTCTGCCAGACCCTCCTGTGTGACAAAGGATAGCTAGTATTCCTGGTCTCTGCTAACACTCAGTCTGTTTTTTCATAAATGTCTCTGTGTTTTCATAAATGTTTCAACAAAAACATGAATCAGCAGCCACTATCATTGTAACCAGAAACCTGAGATTTGTATTTTTAATCTCACCTACTTTTTAAAAAGTTTTTTTTCAGTTGTCATCATATTAGAATTCTAAATATACCTTATTCCTGCTTATAACTGATTATTATATAATGAATTATATAATATAGAATAGTATTATATAGTAATATATAATACTATCATATATAATAATACATAATGATTATTAAGAATTCTGTAGGAATGCCTCCTCTGAGGCAGGTACATTGCTAAACATGTATTTTTCCTTTATCATCTCTAATCTTCACAACAGTCCTTCAAGGTATAAATATTCCCACATTACATACTAGGAAACAGGGCCAGAGGGGTAATAGGTTACCTGCTTATATCTGAGAAACCATGTAGCCACATTGTGACTCCAGGTCAGTCTGGCTCAAAAGCCATCTACCTCTCACCTTGTCTGGGGGTGAACTGCTAGAAAATAAACCTGATAATGGAATAGACAAGTATGTGGAACCCTTGTGGGAAAAAACCCCATACTTTTCCATTTTGGATAGCCAGACCCTCAACAGATGTCAGCGTTTTTCTAATGCTTTATCAGCTGTTCGCCAGTATGTGATGTTTTTTCAGTGTTAAATTCACTATTTCAGACTTCCTCCCCTCCTCCTGCCCCTTTGATCTTCCAGGCCCTCAGTACCGCCTGGAGAAGCAGTGCGAGCCCAACGTCGCCGTGGACCTGGAGAGCACTTTGGAGAGCCAGAGCGCGTGGGAGTTCTGCCTGGTCCGCGAGAACAGTACGTTGGCCGCCTCGCTCCGCGGTCTTTGTCCGTTGCAGTCATACGCAGAAGTCGCGTTTGGGAATGCTCACTGGTCCGGCTTCCCTGGGCAGATTTGAAGTGACTTTGTTTTCTAAGGCAGACCTCAGCCTTCGTGCCAAAAGTATATCCCAGAGGGCAACGATTGATTTCATGCTTTTTGGTTAAGAGTCTGCATCCTGTTTAGCACTCTGTGGTTAATATTTTTCTGTTCAGCTGTATAGGAGCAGCCCTGGAAACAGCTTAGAAACGTGAGACCTTTTCTGAGGCAAAGTCTATTTTTTATATAAAACAACAGGCCCTGTCAGTTGAGACATCAAGTTTTAGAAAATTATATTTGCATACTCGTAGTAACCAGAGGCAGTGTAGTGGTTCCTAGTGCCATTGTAAATCTCTTTAAAACTTCAGTTAATCTCTTTCATTCTCTCTTTAGAGTTGGAGTTGTCAGTCTTTGCCATTCCTGTGCTCTGTACTCCCATTGACTTAAGGGACAAATGACATGTGAAAACTGCGATTGTAACAGCTGACTCTCACTGGTCATTCCTGCCACAAGGCTTTTTACACAGGTGTTTCTTCTTTGTGGAACATTCTTCCTCCACTCCGGTTAACTGTTTTTCATCCTTTGTCTCAGTTTTAAGTGTCATCTTCAAAGAGGCCACCCGTGATCTCCCTGTCCCCCCTCACCTAAACCTGATCAACCCCTTATTTGTGTCTCCATTATATTCTGTCGTCAAACATACTACTTTTTCTTCATTGCATATATTTCTGTAATTATATTTTTTCTCAATGTTGTGTAACTGCATATCTCCCTCAGCAGATTGTCAGTTCTATGAGGTGTTCCTGACCCATACCAGCTTGCTCTTCATTAATTCAGCAAGTATTCACTCATCACCCACTATGGGCCATGTGCTGTGGGAGCTTAATACAGATTGCATGAGTGAATGAATGAATGACACTTTTTTAGTCATGCAAGTGACTCTCTAATCAAGACCAGGCTGCTGCTCGTTGATCAGGGCCTCTGACACCCTCTTCTAGAGAAGCGCACACAAAATTCACCAGGAAGGCGAAATGTGCTTTTTGCATTTAATAGCAAATTCTTGAAGACAGAAGGTTGGTTACAACCAGCTATAAGTTTCTTATATAAATAAATAAATAAAAATCATTTGGATTTCTAAAAGGTCCAAGAAATTCAAGTAAGTGGTAAAAAGGTAAAAATATCCATCCATATCAACAATCCAAGCTATGAACTTTCTTTCTCTTTTTTTTTAAATTAAAGTATCATTGATATGTGATCTCATAAAGGTTTCACATTTGAGCAACATTGTGTTTACTACATTCACCCATATTACCAAGTTCCCTCCCCACACCCCATTGCAGTCACTGTCCATCAGCGTAGTAAGATGCTAGATGCTATAGAGTCACTACTTGTCTTCTCTGTTCTATCCTGCCTTCCCTGTGACCTCCCTACATTATGTGTGCTAATCATAATGCCTTTTAATCCCTTTCTCCCTCCCTCCCACCCATCCTCCCCACCCCCTTCCCTTTGGTAACCGCTAGTCTCTTCTTGGAGTCTGTGAGTCTGCTGCTTTGTTCCTTCAGTTTTCAAGCTATGAACTTTTTAAAACAACACTTTTTATCTATCAAGTAAGCCATGTATTGCAAAAGGAGTCCTCATTGCTGGGGAGAATACAGGGAAATAGACATACTCTAACACTAGTGACTATAGTGTAAGCTAATAAAATGTAGCTGGAAATACCATGAGACCTAAAGTGTTTTACCCAGGATTTCTGCCTTTGGAACTCTACCTTAAGGAGAAAAGATCTAGAAATCAAGATTTATGTATAATGATAGCTGATAGATTATAATACCTAACATTGGAAAAGTAGTCAAATAACTTATGTATATCCCTATATTGGCAAATTATGCAGGGAGGGCATCACCTTTTGCTAAAGGCAGACTAAGTGAGCAGCTTCTCCCACTGAAGGTAACTTAAAAAGATGATTAAAATATGCAAATCATCATCTAAAGTCATCAGAGAGCACAAGATAGAAAATAATGAGTGGCCTGTGTCTGGGAGAAGATTGAACCAAAGGTAAGATCAACACCTAAGACCAGTTTTGCCCTGACATCATTTGATTTGTAACCTGCAGTACTTAACAGAAATTTTATAGCCTTTCAATTATATATTAAAAAGGAAGAAAGGCCAAAAAATAATAAGCATTCAACTCAAAAAATTAGAAAAGAAACCTACAGAGAGTGAAAGAAAGCAAGAAAGATAAGAGCAGAAATTTAGGGACACCAAAACCCAAAGTTGGTTCTTTGAAAAGAGTAATAAAATTGCTAAACCTCTGATGAAGTGAACCAGGAACAAGGAAGAGAAACAAATAACAGAGAACCACAAACAGTAGCAGTAATAAAAAGGAGGTACACTACAGATTCTACAGTCGTTAAACAGATAATAAAATGAGATTATTTTGAAGAATTCCATACCAAAAGTTGTAAAAATGAAGGTGAAAAGGATAAATTCCTAACAAAAGATAACTTACTGAAATTGACACAAAAAGAAATAGAAAACTTGAATTTTTCTGTAACTATCAAGTTTGTGATTAAAAACCTTCACACAAAGAAAATTCAAGCCCAGATGTCTTCATGGAGCTAGTTCTACCAAACACTTAAGGACAAAGAACTCCAATCTTACATCAGCTGTTCCAGTTCATTTTAAGAGGCTGTCATAATCTGGTTACCAAGTCCTACATAAAGACCATACAAGAAAGAAAAATTTTGGACCAATCATAAGCAGATGTAAATATTGTAACCAAAATATCAACAAACTGAATCCAGCATCATATTAAAAAATAATATAGCATTCCCAAGTTGGATTTATTTAGTAGTACAAGGTTAGTTTAACATTAGAAAAACCCAGTCAATATAATTTGCTACAGTAACAGATTAAAAGGAGAACAATCATCTCAGGACATATGGAATGTTACTCAGCCATTGTAAGTTGTGTTTAGAGTTATCAGAGCAGGAGAAATAACTTTGATGTAATATCAAAAGGGAAAAATGTCAAGAATATAAAAACACATATAGACTAACCTCAACTATGTAAAAATGAAACAAAAACAATAGAATAAAAACCAGAAGAAAAATGACAAAATATTAATAGTGGTTGTCTCTGGTTGGCAGGACTCTGGGTAATTCATTTTCTTTCTTCTTTATATTTTACTTACTTTTCCAGAATTTCTAAAATGAGCATGCATGACTTCCTAATAAGGAAAAGCAAGCAAACAATAAAGGCAAGTTTACATAGATAAAGATGATGTAATGAGAGCATCTCTTAGTTTAATAATTCTTGTGACTCTTGAAACCTCAAACCATTTATAGTACCATACCATGGCACACCAAAGGAAGAACTATAACAACACACCCTTTGTAACTTGCTTATCTGACTTTTTTTAACCTGATATAAATAGGTAATCCATCCTTCTCTGTCATTTTCTTTTGTTCTTTAAAGAACCTTATCTACAACACACATATAGGAACTCTGTAGTGGATTCTGTTAAAGAATGTTGATCCCTTGTTATATGAATAAGGTAAAATGTTATTTATTAGTGTCTTGGTAAACTTTTTGGATATGTAATACTCATGTAAAAAATGTTTCAGATAGCAAAGTGCCTGTATTGAAAACTTTGTCTCTCTTCCCTCCTAATTCCCTTCCTAGAGACAACAGTTGTTGCCACTTTCTTCAGTATCTTTCCAGGGATCATCTATGTATACTCAGACATATTCTGCATATAGGTGTGAATATCCCCACATACATATATAGACAGACATATAGGATATACACACATATTTGTATTCCCACCTTTTTAAGAACAAACAGTAGCAAACTATCATGTGTTCTTTTTTCTTTTACTAAGAAACAATATAGTCATTATTGCACATTAATCAACATTACATAAATTCACCTCCTTTTCACTGCTGTGCAATATTCCACAATATATTGTGATTTCGAGTTAGCTCTTTTTTCCCTTTTTTTAAAGATGAGGCTCAACTTCCTTATACTAGGAAAGAGAAGCTGTGAGGATTTGAAACCTGGGTGCCTATTCTCACTCCATTTCTAATTTATTTTCACACAAATACCTTGTGTGATGTCTGTGAGCTTCAGCATCCCCATCTTAAAGAATTTGCAAGGAATTTCAGTTCATGAACTCTTGAGTCAAAAAGAAGTGAAAAAAGCCCTTACCAGCATTTACACAGGGCACAAAGCAGTCAGTGGTTTGGAATCAATGAAATATTATAATTAGTCTTTGTAAAATGGAAGTAAGTTAAAAACAATTAATTCTTTTTTATAGAAAAGGTTTTTAAATGTATACTTTTTAATTTTTAAATAGAAATTCCAATCAGAAACCAAATTTTGTTCTCCAGTAGCTACCTATTAGTTGGATTGAGACAAAGAAAAATACTTCAAAACAAAAATTTTTTCACTTTTGTTGGTAATATTTGATCAGGACAGACTTGCTATCCTTAAAACCATTTTAGGAGTGAACTAAATTATGAGTATCTAATACGCAGTGGTTAAAAGAATAAGCCATCAAGCCAGACTGCCTTAGTTTACATTCTGGCCCTGCCGCTTACTGGCTGTGTGACCTTGGACCTTACTGGAAGCTTACTTAACTTCTTTGGGGTAGTTTATCAACCTCATAAGGTTGATAGGAAGATTTAGTGAGTTTAAGTAATCAAAGAGCTCTTGGAATGGTGGCTGGCACATAGTAAACACTCAATAAGTGTTAACTGTAATTAATAAATAGTGAAAGCAGCTTTCTGTGGCTCACAGAACAGACAGGCCACAGGTGTGGAGGTCTGGAATCAGGGCACTGTCGGGGCTGTTGAGGAGGTGCACGGTGATGGGAGGGAGTGATGCAGAATGGGGTTGGGTGGGCAGGTCTCTAAGTCTGTCATAGGAGACTTAGAAGCAGGCTGCTTTCAGGCAAGTGCGTTTGGGTGTTCCAGAAGAGATGTGTAGCTTCTAAGTAAAACCGTTTGATTGAGAAGACTGCCATAAGGTTGGATAAAGCCTTTCAGTTTTTCTTCCAAGGGATAGGCATAGTTTTTGTATCCAACACATCAAATGATGCTTTTTAAATTACTTATTCAGGTCATCTGCTATAAGACATTGTGCTAGACATTCTGCAAATGCTCTCTCATTGTTTTCACAACCACCCTACAAGATACTATTGCAGTTGTGGAGAGAGGTTGTGACTTGCCCAAAATTAGCGAGCCAGAACCAGAATTCAAAGTTAGCTGTTTGATTCCACAGCTCACCCTGAGGTTGTTGATAAAACAACCTAAATCTTCAGTCCTTAGGACAGTGGTGACAGTTGTCTTTATACACTATGAAAGGGAAGCTTGCAAATGAAGCTGATACGACCGGAGTATCTGTCTAGGGACTGAGAGCTAACATTTGTGCTTGGATCTTGGCCTAAACAAGAAAATGACAAGCCAAAGTCCTTGAGCCTTCCAGTTTGCATTCTTGTCTGATAATCTACCACATCCTTCAGCCAACTGTCTGCTAGAAGCTGGTATCAGACCAGAAGAAAACATGAGTACACTACAGAGAGGGTGTATCATTAGAAGACTGCCATTCTTGTCCAAGCATCTATATAAATCCTGGCATCAAACTGAGCCTCAATTTCCTTTCCTGCCCAATGTTGCCAGTGGTCTTTTCTCCTACCCACTGGGTGGTCTTTAGAAGAAACATGCAGCTCGACCCAACTATTCTTCCCACAGCTCCCAGAGTGAAACATGGTGTCTCTCTCTAAAATAGCCCCCAGATTAAACTGGCTTTGTGGACCCAACAAAATGTCAGATACCATGTCTTTCCTGTTTTACCACTCACTGTCTGTTCTTAGAATAATTCAGCATCTTGGATGAAGCAGTGCAGCCCCTGACAACTGCACACACCATGTCCCCTCTCATCCTTGGTTTCCTGTGAGTGTGGGTGGCTCAGTCAGTTTCACAAAGTTTTTTTGAGGATTGAATGAGATACAATTGCTATCATTATAACAACTTTTTAGGCCAGTGTGTTCACCATCTTTACGGAAGAAACTGAGACTTAGAAGGCTGATTTGCTTGTGATCACATGACCAATAATAATACTGATGACCACACGAATAATAATACTTCTGTCCATTAAGTCTACTGAAACAGTTGACTCTAATTATTTTATTTCCTGAGTAGAAGTTGTTATACAAAGAGGCTTCACTGCTTTAAACGTCAGTTCAACCTCGTTTAATCTCCTTTTCAAGGAGACCTTCCATTATTTTAGTACCTTATTAAAATTCTTAATTTCCTTAATATAAGGCTATATTGAGGAAGGGTCTCAACTCCAAATGGACAGTCACCTGGGTAAGTGGACCGTGGCAGGGGAGAGTATCTGTGGGACCCTCTTTCACCTCCTTTAGTTTCCTCTTAAAGACCTGGAGAGAAGGCCACTTGTTCTAGAAGCCTCTGCAGACTACTGGCTGCTCCTCAGGAGAGGAGAGTCCCTCTCCTTCCCACTGTCTGATCACTGATTCCACTGGATGGATTTGCCTGCTCCCACACTAGACTGTCACCCCCACCTCTCCACCCAGGGCAGGGACCAAGGCTTAGCTCCCTCTGCATCCTCTGCCTGTGGCCAGCTGTGGTTCACGCCTCTGACGGAGTGAGCCTCCTGAGTCCCAGCACGCTTCTCTCCAGGGCTCCAAGGGGCAAGTATTCTGTGGCTGTTAAAGAGAACTTGAGGTTTGGGTGAGCATCTTTATGTTACAGGGGTTTCTTCATGGTGGTACTTGACCTCCCCTACCCACTCACCCCCACCCCAAGCCAATACTACTAAATATAAAAGGGGACTGGAGACAGGGAATGCCTGGCTGCTTATCCTGGTGTTTTCAGCTCCTCTTCATGCTGCTTATTCATAGTGGGCCAGTTTCTCCTGCCCTGTGTGCTCTGTGCCAACCCTAGAGACTCCCTGGTGGTTCCTTTTGGCTTCTGGAGGCTTTGCCTTCATCAGTTACAAATTACTAATCTCTTCCATTTCTTTCATGTGACTTTAATACCAGGGCTTTAAGCCTCTTTCGTTACACCACCACAGCAGTCTTCAAATGCAAAAGAAAATGTGATCGTACAAATAAACTCTATTTGCAAATGGAAATGCCTTGTGTTTGTGGTACATATTTTAGGTTAACTGCTCAAAGCCAGTTCCTGTCTGCCTTTGGGGGAGGAAAAGTGTTCACTGTAAGGAATTTTCTATATGGGTGAGAGTTTTTTCAAGAAGATAGTGAGTAATAGCACCCTGCTTGCTACATGCTAACAGAGTCTAAATGAAACAGAAACATGATCCCCAGTATACGAGTACCTGTGAATACCTGTGTGTCTTCGTGTCTTGCCGTTCATCTGGTTAATGTGGGCAGGCTGGCAGTGTGTTGCAGGGGGAAAGGCAAGATGTTTGGAGCCATGTGTGACTTGGGGCAATTCCTACTCTGTGGGCTCCATCTCCCCATCTGTAGAATATGTTGGTCATCGCTACCTTATATGGCTGTTAGGAAGATGAAAAGATATTGTGTATATTAAAATCACCGAGTAAAGTGCAATGTCCAGTGCGGGTATTGGCTATTCCCTGTGTTGATGGGTCTGTGTGCCTGAGACACGGGGCGAGCTCCCGTGCCCAGATACCGCAGCTTGTCTGCACGTGTGTGTGGTGGTCTGTTCTCTTCGGCTATTCCTATTTTCCCTCTAGCCTCGCTTCCTACAGGCCCCTTTGGGCAACGGCCAGCACCTGCCATCAATAGGTGATACCAAGGGGGAAAAAAGCGCTGACCTCTACTAGAAGCAGACTTGTGCCCTGTCCAAATCTACTTCAGTAATGCATGCCTGGAATGTGCTGTGTGGGCTGAGAAATTCTACATGAATTGCATTTTTCATTCTCTCCCTTTCTTGAAACTTCCCCCCTTTTCATTTTATCATTAGGTAGTAATTAGTATTCAAGGGAAATTGGTCTTAATATATTGAAATTGGTTAAGTGCATTTAGATCTGTACCACAGCCAATGTCTTATTGGAAAATGTAATTGGGGACTCTGTGTATGTAATTAATTGAATTACAATTAAGAACTTTCATTAAACGATACACTGGTACATTAGAGCAGTAAGGAAACATGTTTGACAGCCACAAACCCTGTATGGGCTCCAGGTGAGGGCACAGAGATTTGTATCCCTCTGGTAGACTTCTGGCCCTAGCATCCACCCTGCAGCCCCTGACTGATGGTTTGGTAATGCATCAGGTAGCATTTCTGCAGTGACTCCCAGATGGGAAGTGGGGCTCTTCCAGCCTGTGTGCCCTCAGTCTCTGACTCTGAAGTCAGGGAGAGAGATGCCTCTGTGTTGATCAAATATTACAATTCTTAGATATTTTGTCATATAAACTGTCAAAAATGCCCAGGCTCCTTAGAAGACCACATTACTTGTCCTGTGTTTTGAACAGTAGCATAGATACATAGGAGGAAGAGGAAGTGATGGGAATTCTCTCTAACTTCCAAGCAAACCTATAATGAATTGATGGTCCGGTCTGCACCCTTGAAGAGTCATGCTTCATCCTCTTCATCCTCTGAAGAGTGGTTGGCTTTCAGTCTGGGTACATACTTTGTTCATTCATTCCCCAATCATTGATGGCGTCCTCTAGACCAGCCAGTGTGCTGGCATGGGAGAGAGAAGTGCCCCCCCTTCCCCAAGTCGGGGAGCCCACACCTTGTGGCAAGTGCTACCAAGGGTGTAAAAGAGTGTATAGCATGTGGTAACAGCAGGAGGAGAAAGCTTCCATGAGGAAGAATAAAGAGGAATTAGGTAATGAGTAAGAGAAGAATGTTCCAGGCCAAGGGACTGTTCTGAAGGCCTTGAGAAGGAGCTTGGCATATCTGGGATTGAATGAAAGAAGTGGAGTGAAATGGGCGAGGGAGAGAGTGCTGAAAGCTGAGACTGAGGGATGGACAGGGTCTAGAATGCAGAGCCTACAGGCCCCCTTCCATGATCTCCTTTTAAAAATTCTACAAACTTGAAACCGTTTCTTTCTGATCACCTCATAAAACAAGATTACCCTGATTTATTGAGGGTCTGAAATCTCCCTGTGGAAGGGCTCTGACTCCAAGAGCTTAATCAGTTAGGCACTGACAGCGGGGATCCCTCCCCTCGTTGTAGCACAGCAGATTCAGTGAAGGGTATATCCTACTGTGTGATCCTGACGGCTTTGAAGAGATTACTACAGAGGAGCACACGTGTGTGCATGTGTGGGTTACAGTATATCACCTATTGATTATTTTTTAGAGACCAGCAAAAATGACTAGTAACCAAAGGGAAGTGTTTAATAGAAGTTTGGGGCTTATGAGGCTTTGGGGACTTAAAAGGCCTTTGGGGAAAAAAAGTAAAATGTGATGGATGGAGAGCTAAGCAAGACTTTTCTCCATGACTCATTTATGCATCCTGCTTTGAGTCTTTAAGGAGTGGAGAAAGTTAGGTTTTATCTCTGATTCTTTGTTCTGGCAAAACCAGGTTTGATTGTCTTCTCCTTAGGTAACTGTTATAGCCCATGGATTTGGACAATCCCAGCCTATCGAATAGTTTTTATCTAAGGGGTTATGTGGTAGTTAAGGGCACATTTTTGGAATTAGACCTGGGTTGAGTTCCCATCTCCAGTTTATACTACTTGTATGGCTGTACTAGCAGGATGACATTCTGAACCTCATGTTTCTCACCTATAGAAAGAGGGTACTAATATACAACTTAAAAGGGCATTGAGAAAATTAATGGAAATAATGTATTTAAAGTGCTGAGCATAGTGTCTGGCATATAATAAATACTCAGTAAATGTTAACTGTTGTTTAGGCAGTATCTCAGGCTGCTGGGTTGTCTGAATGGAAAACTAGGGATGATGTATTAGGGTTTTATTAACTGAAGTAAACTAGGAATGGTGCATTAGGTTCTATTAACCAAGGTAAATACAGGGCATGGCGTACAAACTCAGGTATTGTTATAGTTAACCTGTGTTGCATCAAACTTCATGCGACCAACAGCATTGTTGAACATCTACTATGTGCTCTGTAGGATAAAATAGTCCTGCCCTCAAAGGAGCTCATTGTCCAGGAGGGGCATACAGATGCTTATCATATAAGAGACTTATCATAAGAACCTTCAGGGCTGCAGGGCTTCAGGAGAGGGAATAGGGAAGATTATAGACTAGACCTTGAAGTGTATAAATTTTAGAGTGGGAAGGACATTCTGACCAGATGGTATAACCTGAGCAAAGTGCAGTTTAGCTGAAGCAGGGATTGTTCTTTGCGGGGAGTAGCCATGAGGCATCAGGATAGAGTGGGGCAGAAGATGGTTTATTTATTCTTCGTTCAGTTGGTTATTTGGGCAGCAGTTTTTTAATGTGTTCCAAGTTCTGAGGCGGGTACTTCCTCTGGCTTTGAAGAACTTCTTCCCCTCCACCCACCACCATGTTATTTCCCATTACTCCCCTTCATACACTCTTTGCTCCAGCCAAATGCAAACACTTGCTCTTCCCTTCTTGTACCCACACTCTGGCCTGTTTTTCTCATACCGCTCCTTCTGTGGATTGCCGGTCACCTTCCCACCACCTGGGAACCCTGCTGCCCTCCTGTGCCTGAAGCACTAGCACAGCCCCTGGTGTATGGTTGGTGCTGGGTGCCCGTGAGCCAGGAGGCACCATCAGCCGTGTTGTTATGCTACACACTTTAAAGGGGAAGATGTAACAGAGGTCATCAGTCATGTGGTTGAGTTATGGCATAGACCTTTCTGGAGAACAGAGATTGAAGTACTGTAACTTACAACTACATTAGAGCTTTTAGACTTAGTTCTAAGACTCATTGAACCTTAAAGCTTAAGTCTCATGTAGTTTATACCTGAACACAAGCCATTTGCCAGTAGCATACAGTGAGTTCATCTGAACTGTGATTTAATGATCAGTGCCCATTTGTCTGACAGAAAGTTATATATCTACCTCTAATTGTCTCCCTGAGTTCACGTATATGATACCTTTTAAACTATAAAACAGTATTGGTTTTAATTAGCCTTGATCTGATCACCTGACAACAAGCTTGTTACTCTTATAATGTATAGACAAGCTTTCTGTGTTGCCAGGTATGCAATGCAAGTACCCAGATGTGACTGCTCTTCCACGTCTCATCATTATTGTCCAAATGGACATCCAGGGACAATGAAAATGAGGCAAAAGAACCAATAAAGGCAGCATGTCTCAAGTTTTTTGGTCTTAGACCTCATTACACTCTTAAAAATCACTGAGGATCCCAAGAGCTTTTGTTTATTGGGTTGTATCTATTTATTAGGAATAAAAGTTGTGACATTTGAAAATATGTATTAATTCACTTAAAAAGCAACAATAAATCCACTGCATGTTAATGTAACAAATTTTTATGAAAAATAACTTAAAAATTTAATGAGTGTCACTGTTTTGTTTTTCTGTGAAGAACATTTATTTTTGATATATCAGGGATATGAATTATTGACTAATCACCTGAATCAGTGGTTGCTGTTTTATATTCTGCAAATTTCTATAATGTCTGCATTTATAGAAGACACTGGGTTTTCATATCTACTTCTGCATTCAGTCTGTTGTAGTAGATTGTTTTGGTTGAAGCATATGAAGAAAATTTGGCCTAGAGCAGATATGTTGTTGGGAAAGGGAGGAGTATTTCAATAGCCTTTTCAGATGATAGTGGATATTAGTTTTCATTACTGTACCAAAGCTCACGTGATAGTTTCTTGAAGGTTAGCTGTAATGTGCAGTCAGAACCATACCAGTGAATTTGTTATTAGTTTGTGCACTTGTAAAATAATAAGCATGAAAAGGACAAATAATGTCTTACTATTATTATGAAAATAGTTATTGAGCTAAAATACCCCCAGAAGGGTTCTTGAGGATCCCCCCTTCTGGTGGGTCCTGGACTGCACTTTGAGAACACTGATTTAGAGTTTACAGTTACCCATGCAGTCTCTCTCCTTGCTGCTGCCTGTAGGAATGTGGTGAGGTGGGAGGAAAGAGAAGGACAGCAGAAGGAACACAGACTCCATAGTCCAGCAGATCTGTCCAAGCTCTGCCTCTTCCCAACAGTGGAATCTGGGAGCAAGGTTTTGGCTCACTCTTGACCCTTCAAGAGTCAAGAGCTAGGATTTAAATCTACATCTCTGAACTATATGTTCTGGGCTCCTTCCAATGTTATTAAGCCCCAGTGCCACTCCCCAGCCCTTGGCTTTCCCAGGACCTCCTCTTTGTTTCTTTGCTGCAGGCCCTAGACTCCGCTCACCACCTCCTCTCTGCTGCTCTCTGCCCCCTCCTGCCCTGGCCTGCTTTGGCTGTTAAGATAGTTACCACTTCTCATTTGCTCCTTCCTGATTCCTTAGACAGTTGAGCTCCTTCCTCTCCTAGATATCTGCTTGTTCCTCCAACCTTTACACATTGTGAACGTAGTCTCTCATTATTCCACAGCCTGTTGTCCGTCCATTTGAGCTCTGGTGCTTAAGTCACTTGTAGGCCCCACCCCAAAATTTGATATATCACAATACATCTTTGAGTTATTGCAGCTCGAGCGTTTTAACATAATACATTATGGTAATCCATAGCACATAGAGACATTAACACTCCCGACTTTGACAAAATACATTGTGAAGTCTTTGAAGGCACCATTACAATTCATCTTGTCATTCACGAGGAGACCCAGTTCAGCATTAATGTAGACGAACACAGTGTGGCTTTTGTTTCACTTAATTGGTTGTGACCTCCTTAATTGCTAATTTAACAAAATACCAAAGGGTTATATTTCAATTAAATTAACCATTTGGGGAGTGGTTCTTTTAAAAAATATGTTTATTTTTAAGACATTCTCATTCTCGCTACTTTTCCCTTTGAGTAGATAAAAATGTCTTCTCTTGAACAGAAGTGGGTTTTTAAGTGTGAAGTTGATAGTACAGTAATGTTAATATGCAAATGGTGCAGTGCCAAACATCTTTCATGTATGGTTGGGTTCACGCCTTTCTCTAAGGATGCAAACAGTAAAGTAATGCAAAGTCATAGACCTTTTCTGATCCAAAACATGTTTTTTGGTGTAATGCTCTGCTTCAGAGGTTCATCTTTAGATAGAGCATCTGTTGCACGTACCATTTTGAGGCATTTTTCCCTTTTGTATTCTGTCACAAGTTTTGTAAACTCCTCAAGATCAGGAACCCTGCCTTATCCTCACCAATGACAGCCTAGCATCCTGCTGGCATGAAGAGAATAGTTGCAGACTGCATGGCTGACTGACCTGTACATGCAGACATGCCCCCTCCAAGCAGTGGCACTCCTAAGCCTCCTCTGAGACAGGGCTCTGGAACTGAGAACTGAAGTTGTTCCCACTGAGCAGGTGGCCTGCTCTGGGGTGAGCAGCATATGCTAGAGGCAGAGTACAGGACTGTTCCTGCTCTACCCTCCCAGGTGCTGTTGCTCTTCTAAGCATCAAAGCAAACACTCCTTATCATCTGGGCCAAGGCTCAGAACTCACCCAAGTATCAGGGAGACTTAAGTCCTCAAGTGGGGTATGAATTTACACTGTCAGAGAGTAGAAGGTCAGTGCAAGAAGCATTAGTGTGTTGAGCCAGCTCCAGCTATTTAAGTCTTAAACAAAATTAATATAAAGAAATTGACAAGCCTTACTGGTTATTCCATAGCTTTAAGACCTCTACTAAAATCCTATCATCTCATCTGCCCATTATTAACATTTCAGCAAAATATAAAGTTTTCATTAATCTCCCACAGCAAATTTAGGAGTGAAAACTGGCACTTGTTTGAGCTTTTAGGACTACATTAGCTGGTGTATTAAACAGAATATGTCATTCTTCAGTAGCTTCTGTAAGAAGCTAAATCAATTTCCAGCCATATTTATGTACCACTTTATCTAAAAGCATCTGAATTATCATTTACAGCTAAGATGCTTTATTAGCAGCTGGCATTGAAATTGCTCAGTAAAAAAATTATGTCACGTTATAGTAATTTTTAAATTGGTTTTAATCCAACATCATAAAATGTAAAACTCTTAAATGTTTGGTTTTTTTCAAAATAATTGGCATTTTAGCATAATGAGCTGTTACCTCTTCCCAAATCAAATACCTGTAATATTTAGAAAATACTTATTAGTAAAGAAAACAAGTTTTTGAGCTAAGTTGTATCTAATAGTGGCATCTTCTCAGAAAAGATGTCTAAATGATTTTTAAAACATGAAAGGATTTTACTATTTTGCCAAAATGCTCCACAGTTCTCATGTATATGAAATGTTCTAAAATAGAAACAAACACATCTTGGCAGTTCTGTTTTAGTAAAATGCATATTGGAGAAAGTGAATGGTTATTTGAAACTTCAAATTCTAGCCAGCCTCTTGCTTTAGGATGTGGCCATTACCCAGGGGAGGGTGATGGTGATGATGGCATCTCTAGCCAAAGTCAAGGTGTCCCAAAGAAAAGAAACGGGGTTACCCAGTGGCCCTTATGTTGAGTGCATCTGCTAGTCCTAGCAATGTGATGTTCGTTAAGACACTCAGTCTCTCTGATTCTCACCTTCCTGTGGACACCTGGCATTTACCCAGTAAATTCTTACTGTGCACTTGCTTTATCCTGTGTGTGGTGGCACTGGCAGGGTCTGGGCTATTGTGGTGGGTAAAGCAATTGTTTCACCTGCCCTCTTGAGGTGTACAGTCTAATAGCAGGGACAGATAACCCCTGTCTGATGCACATAGCCGAGCTCCTCAGGAAGAGCAGGGAGGAGACCTGGAGGAATAGGCCCAGAGGGAGTGAAATGGGGGAGGGGTGACCTGGGCAGAGGGGACAACCTGTGCAAACACTCTTAAGATGGGACTGTGTCCCAGACATTCAGTGAATGGCCCATTTGGGGTGAGGCTGCATCCTTATTGAGGGCAAAGCATTATTATAGGTGCTGGAAGGGTCCAGCTGGGAAAACTGTAGTGTTTGGAAACTGAATGCATAATTCCTGATCAGTAAGTTCAGTGTGAAGGCATCAGAAACCAACTTAAAAGCTTACCCCATAAGCAATAACTGTGGGAAGGAAAACCCAGTATTTGTCAGGCTACCAGTTACCTAACAGCATTTTACAGATTTATACCCAAATCTAGAGTTTTCCACTCCTACTCTATCCCACAGAGTTCTCTCTGAGTTTCCCTGTGGAACCATCTCTGGATGTTCAACACAAAGCCAGGGGACCCTGCTCTGGTTAGCTTCTGCTAGACAGGTGCTCCCCCCTCACTGGTGAGTGGTACTGTCAGCTGCACCCTCAGAAGACCACATTTCAGACTCAGTGGAGTGGGGGCAAGAGATGGTTTGGCTTTGTTTTGTGTGACCTTGGGCATGTGCCTTTGCCTCGCAAAGCCTCGTATTCCTCATCTGTATAATACAGAAAATTAGAGGATTTACCAGGTTGTCACAGGCTTAAATGCATGTGTTAAAGTGCTTAGCCCCAGGCCTGAAGTGTAGTAAATACTCATACTTCCTAACTATTTTTTAAATATATTTATTTATTTAGCCAAATTTAGTGAGAGCATGCTAGTTGCCTGTACTACTAGCAGAAAATAGAGAGATGAATAAGAAATTTTAGACTCCACAAAGCTTCCAAATTAGGGCAGAGTAACCACTCAATAATTCTAGGGCAAGGCTGAATGTGATCCTCTATAACAAAAGAATAAAAATAATCATGACTTCTATTCATTAAGTGTATTATGTGTTAGAGTCTAAGTACACTTTGACTTTCTGTGATGGGTAAAAACTGGGGTTCAGAAACATATAAAGGCATTTGCCTGAGATCATACAGCAAGCTGGAAGCAGAGCTAGGAACAGCCTAGGTCTGTCTGGCTCCAGAATCCAGGGTAAAACACCTGCCGTGGAAATCAGGAGGAGATGGAGCGAGAGCTAGCCTGGGTGAGGTTTTGACAGGTCCAGGGTAAGGGTGAAAGGTGTTCTAGGCCAAGGGTACCATGTAGGCAATGCCCAGCCCACAGGTAGAAAAACCTGGACCTGTGAGCAGTCTGAGGAGTTTGGGAGGAGCTAAGAGAAGCTAAGTGTGAGAAGTGACAAGTAAAAGTGAAAAATTATGTTTCAGCCAGATTATAGACAGCCTTGAGTGCTTGGCTAAAAAAAGTGCTTCATTCAGAAGGCCTTGGGAAGCCAGGGAAGATTTTTGAGCGCCAGTCTTCTTATTTGTCCCCAGTATCATATATCAGAGTACTGAGCCATGCACAAAGCTCTCACTAAACATTTGGTGAGTGAATGAATGATCAAAGCTCTAGAAGGCTTTATGAATCAGGAAGTGCCACAGTAGCTGATTGCAGAGGGAGCCTGGTGGCCAGGGGCAAGTGAAGAGACCGTTACAGCCCTCCAAGGGCAAGCAGGCTCCTGCCTGAACCTGTGGAGGCTGGGGCACGGGACAGGAAGTTAATAAACAAATGGTTTGAGAATCTTGGAAGGGACAGGGATTCTTCAAGAGCATGGCTTCGTTTTTAACAATCAGGATAATTTCTCTAGTAGAAAAAGAAACGAGAAGTGTGACCACTCATGCTTTTGTGGATTTTGACTTAACTCTTGTGAAGACTGAGAGCTTCTGGCGAGCAGGAAGTTTTTTTATCTTTCTGTATCTCTACTGCCCAGCCAGAGGCCTGCCATAGAATAGGCAGTGTTTTTGGAATTAATTGTTGAATGATTAATATGTTACCATTCTCTGTTTCCTGGAATGGCATTATTAAGTCATCACTCAGCATTTTCTCCTCCAAATTAAATAGCCCATATTATTTTAATTTATCCCAAAGCATTTTAAGCAGACACCATTTGCCAAGCCTCATGTATCTTTATGTGTTAAACTGCTTTTTCCTCCCCAGGTTCCAGGGCAGACGGGGTTTTTGAGGAAGATTCACAAATTGACATAGCTACAGTACAGGATATGCTTAGCAGCCACCATTACAAGTCATTCAAAGTCAGCATGATCCACAGACTGCGATTCACAACGGATGTACAGTTAGGTAAGTGCATGAGCAGGTGATGAACTGAGCCTTTTATATCGGTGGTCAGTGTAGAAACAGGGAAAGAAACAACCTGCCACTTTTATGTGACCTGAATGACTAACAGTAATTTGTTTTCAGAGAAAATGTTTAAACAATGAAATTTAAAGTACCTCCTTTTTCCCACCTGAATGCTCTGTCGTCGTCTTTTTAATGAAGCAGAAGATTAGACACAGAACTAACTTGAGACTCTTTTCAAGCTCACTGACTCCTGTGAAGTCCCATAATTCTTTCCATTCTGTCTTCCTCTCCCAAACTGTCCTTAGAAGCGCTTTGTGGCATTGCCGCATGCCTTGTCCTCCTTACGTGAATTCATTGCATGTTCCTTCATGCCTTTATTCAGGAAGCTTTTTAATGATCTCAGAAGTTATATTTGGATCCTCACCAGATAATGCAGAAGTAACTTTCAATTAATATTTGGGGGTAATAAGTCCCAATTAAATGCTAAATTTCTGTTTTGACTTAAAAGTAACAGGAGTAGAAAAAGCGTTATAGTAGTCAAACATAATGCCAATACATCATCATCGTTCATTATCGTGGCTGTCATGTATAGTATCTGCTGGGTACTAGACACTGTGCTCAGTGCTTTACATGCACTACAAACTACCTAGAAGGTAGGTATTTTTGCTGTCCCCACCTAACAGAGAAGGTAAATGAGGTGCAGAGAGGTGATGTCTCATGCCCAAGCTCACGCAGAAGGTAGGTGGTGGTGTCAGGAGCAGAACCCTGGTCTGGCCAACTTGAGTGCACCAGCTCCCCAACAAAGGGTGGCAGGAGGAGAAGGGGAACAGATATGGACGCCAGCCTTACTCCTTTGGGGAGTGAGCTGATCCCTGGCTCTGCCACTGACCTCTGCCCCACTGCCTCATCCTGGGCCTCATTTGCTTTATGCGTAAAGAAAGAAAGTTTGAATTCTAACTCTAAGGCTCACTAATTTTATGTTTCTTGCAAATGCTGGGTGCCTCATAATAAAGTCTTTTCTAATGTAATATTGACATTAGTCTGGCTAATTTCTAATAAGCCTCAAAAATCTCCTCAAATATTCCTTTGCAGCCTGACCTATAGGAACTTGAAATGTGCTAACAGTACAGGTTAGTGATTAAGAGAGGAGTGTGGGAATCACAGCTGATCCAAATTGTGGCTCTGTCAATAACCAGCTATATTAGGCAAGTGTCTTGATCTTTCTGAGTCTCGGTTCTGTCCTGTTTAAATGGGAATGTCAGTAGAACCAACTTCTTAGGATTGCTGTGTGGAACAAGTCAGATAGTCCCTGGGAACACTTAGCACAGAGCCTGACAGTTGGTGAACTTCCTGTAAGTGAGAGCTGTTAGTGGAGAGGCAGTATAGTGGAGGCTTGGAGGACAGACTCAGGAGTGAGAAGCCTGGTGTCTCAGTTTCCTCATTTGTGAAATGGAGATAATAGTAATTGTGGGGATGAAATGTCATCACACATGCAGAATAAAAAGGCACCTGGGACATAGCAAGTGCTTGGTAAACATCAGCAGCTCAGATGATGGTGGTTCTAACAGCCTAAATGGATGAACTAGTACCCAGTAACTTTGAACCAAACACAGAACCCACTTTTTAGACCTGTTTCTCCCTCTTCACAAAAAAAGCTCTATATATCTAAAATGGTTTTTAAAATAATTGCTTCTTAAAACAAAGTTCTTTAAGTATTATTTTTCCTGGGGGTGCTGTTTCTGGTATCTCTCATAGAAATAAAAACAATAAAGCTGCTCAGAAAGAAAACCAAATCCAAAAAAGTGGGGGGTGGGGGAGGAAGGTACATACAATATGATTCTGTTTATAACATTCAAAAGTACACAAAAAGAATCTGCTGTGTAGAAGTAATGGTCGTGGTTTTCCTGGGGGAGGGGAGCTGGTGAGGTTCTGTCTCCTGATCTGGGTGCTGATTGCCTGAGAATGTAGACTTTGTGGAAAAGTCAAGTTATTACACACATGATTTGTGCACTTCCTGTTGGTATAGTCAATTAAAATTTTGCTAGAGTAAGAATGCTACTCAGACATCCGGTTCGTGTTTGCCCGCAGTACCTTCCCCATAACAAAGGGCCTGCTTTTTCTGAGTGGGTCTAGTTTTAAGAAGCCCAGTAAGACACTGACTGCAGCCAAGAGAGAGGGCCAGGGTACAAGGCAGAGAACTTCCCAGAGAAGCATAATCAGAGAATCTGCTGATACTCTAGCTAAAAGCAATGCCTTAGAAAGATAACCAAGATCATGGGCTTCTTTCAAAACCCTGCTTTTTTCCACAGGCCAAAAGCCAGACTAGTTATCAGACTCTGACCTGTGTCTTTACTTAAAGGAAAGGTCCACACAAGGATCTGTAGGAAGAGCCCAAGCTCGGTACTAAAACCTGGGTGTGAGTCCCAACGTTACTACTTACCTGCAGTGTCACCTTAGACATCTCTTCCCTTTTCAGTCTTAGTCTTTGTCATTTATGACATGGGAATTGGAATGTTTACCTTTCCAGATTATATGAAAGTGTCTGGCCCATACAAGCTGTGTTCTGCACGGTAGCTTATCTTAGTGTTGTCACCATTATCGTGCTTTATTTTGCCCTTTGCTTTCTCTCCTAGTCCACCATCTTGAAAATATTTAACCAGCTCACCCAGATTAGGTACCAACTCTATTGGCAAAGTTTCTCTTGTAGCTACAGTGGAGACTTGTCAGGTAGAAACGGATGATGACAGTGATGCAAGCGAGTATCACCCCCTAGAGCCGAGGTTCACAGAAGCCAGGTGATTAGAGGCCCCCTCGCAGTCCCCTCTGGATGCTTCCGGTGGCACGGGCGGCGCCCTCTGGTGGAGAGTCACGGCTCTGAGGCGCTTCTAGAACGGATGTCAGAACAGGTTTCCATTATGAATCTAAAGTTCAATTTTTAGCATTATAAACAGAAACTTTATTGATTAGTTCTAAGGAATTTTGTGACAATCAGTTAACTGTCTCCATGAGTCCTGTACCATGCAATGAATAAATAAACTCATTTCCTCTTCCCATGTAAATGAGTTCAGGTATGTAATTTAAGACCCCGTTTCCCTCCTTGCAAAGCAGATGATAATGCCCTTTCATTCTAACAGCAAAAACTGCTCAGGGCAATCAGAAATTCTTTCTGAAACAGAATCTACTGCAAAGTGCCAGGCAGCAAACAGCACCCCCTTTATGAGCATTCAAGTGAGCAGCTGGATTCTGAGATCAGTAAATAATTTATTTTATTTCAGCTGACTAGCCAGGTGCTTCAGATCTTTCCTGACACTGATGGATGGTCTCCTCCACTCATCCATTCTGTGTCAGTCAGAGCAGAGATTTCACTTGCCCCCCTGTGGCAAGTTCTTCTAAGTGGTAAGAGTCTGTGTGCAGCCTTTACCCAATTGCCCTGCTGATTCCACAGGAAACGACCCATCCAGTCAGAGTCAGTGGTGCCTACAAGCACACAGTGGAGGATCAGAATTCCCAAGCTCTGTGGTGCCGTCACAGCTGCTGCTTGTCTTCTGACCAGATAGTGGTGGCCAATGCTCCAGGTTTACCATCTGCCATTTGCTTCTGAGAAAGTCAGGATGAGAGCCTCAGGCTTGGATCTGCAAGACCCAGACTTAAACCAATTTTCTATCAGACTTTTTTACAATTGAAAAACTTTATTGGAATCTATTAATGAAACCTATGGCAACAATCTGATCTTTTAAAATAATATTATTAGACAGAATTATAATTTTTAAAAGCAGTTATTTCTTGTCAATACTTACTGCATGCCCAGCACTCTGCTGATAGCTCTTACATGCATTGTCTCCTGTAATCATATCACTACTGTTAGATAGTACTGGTATTATCTCCATTTTGTATATGAGGAAACTGGGGTATAGGGGAAAAATCTAGGTAAGTAATGAAGCTAGGATCAGAGCCCAAGACTCTGAGGCAGAGGCCTCTATCTAACTGCTGTGATACGCCTTGAATGCTAATTATCACTGCACTAATACTCTATAGTTCTAGAACAATTCACAGTACCCACTGAGTCTTCACTCCCATTATCTTATTTAAGCCACACAGTACACTGGGTACATTATTTCCATTTCATGACTGAGAAAAGTGAGGCTTGAAGGAGTTAATGAAATAATGCAATGTATGTAAAGCACTTACTGTTTACTGGCACGTTACTATTACTTAGTAAGTACTAACTTTCTTTTCCTCCCCTCCAGCCATCAGGATCTATAGTGGGATATCCAGTCCCAGTAGTAGAACTGGGACTGAAATCAAATCCCAGATGCCACATCCAATCCATCGTGCCAGAGATGCTTTAGTCATTAATAACTTGCCTTCACAAAGGAAGTGATTACATGTAGTTGGCCAGTTCAGGAAATTCTGCAGACCCCTCACTCCCCCCCCTCCCCCAGCTTTTGGAGAGCAGGGCAAGCATGGCAGGAGTCTGCTGTTCCTTCTCCGCTTTCGGTGCTGTCGGCCACCGCACTTCTTCCCTCAGGGCCTCGACCTGGCCTCAGAATCCTTTCCGACACTGCCCTGTAAGCAACCCCTACCAATCAATTGGAGTTGGTTCTTAGGTTGAAATCCATTTGCCAAACCAGCCAGGAAAGTTTGCCGAACAAAGCTGTCATGCCCAACCCTTCCTGTATCTGGAAAACATCCTTGGAATATCGTTGGATTGTTGGGCCTAAAAGTACAGATGCCCTTGAGTGTAGACTTTGCTTTAGCTTATACCAAGTTGAGGCTATTTCCATTAACTTGGTCTCCCATGTGCCTAATCCAGTGTGCCTGCCCATAGGATTAGGCAATAAGATGTGTATGTGCTACCCAGACATGCCAAAGCTGGCTTGTTGGTAAAAAGCTCAGATGATAAATGCCAGCCTCGATCAGGAAGTCCACAGTGTACTATTGGTAAGTGTTAGCTGGCAGAAGCTGAATTATGATGCACCAGCCAAGGGGCTGCACAGAAACCCATGGAAGAAACAAAGCAGAGAGGGTCAAGACAGCACCATATAACCTCCCATTTATGTAGTACCTTAAAGCAGTGGATCTGACCCTGCATCACCAAGTCCCTGACCTCATCCCAGACCTTCGGGCTCAGAATCTCCCCTTAATTGTGGGGTTTGGAAAATGCAACCTCACAGTAATCAAAAGACTTTCCTGCTTTTTATCTCTTTGTCAAAGTCTTGTTTTTATTGACCAGACAGGTCAGGCAGGTTTTCCCAACACAGGGTCCCAGGCTGAGAAGTGGTTTAGCTGTGCCCCTTGTGCTGAGTTGATTCATTCACTTTATTATCCGTCAATATAGGCCATCCCCATGACACAGGAACATGTTGCTGAATACTTAATATACCATGAACTCCATCTGTGGCAAAATTGCTTAAATAACCTGATTCTGTGTAAGATATACAGATTGTGTGTAGGATTTACAGATAAAGAGTATATTACGAAATAACCTGTACTGAAAGGTTCCATGGTTACCTCCATTATCTCTTCATAAAACAATCCATATGTGTAATCCTAACACTTGTGATCATAGAGCTATTTATCAAAAGTACCAAATACAATATCCCATACTACAGAGTAGGCAAAGAGGTTTCATCTCAGAAACTGACTCCCGTCAAGTTTGTAATGGCTGCTCAGAGCCATATGCTGAGCCAGCATTTTGAGCTGCGTCTGAGGGCAACATAAAGGAACTCTGTGATTGATTAAAAATGTCTGCACTGGGCCTGAGCATGATGAAAGGCAGCATATTTGCCATCTATTGTCTTCCCTAGTTATCTGTTCTATTGCGGCTATTATTTAACCCCCTAGTCAATACTTACAAGCCAGCGCTCAAGGAAGACTTTATTACAGTGCTGTGTTTTAATACACAACATATACAAACTTAAGAAACACATTAACAATGCAAGACTAAGTGAGCAAAAGCAAACAGCTGTGGCCTGGACTTTATTACTCCTCAGGCTCACTCTGATGCTAAAAGTAGCTCTGTGTGGCTATATGAATAAAGTGTTTGCCCCAGTTATTTTCCAATGAGGTACCTGTGGAGTATAGTTCAGATAATTCCAATAATCTGGAAATGCATGTTCTTAGGAAGTGGACTGATCTTCCTTCCATATCTTTTGTTTCATTTTCTTATTGAATGCCAAGGAGATACCCTTCTCCATTCAGAGATGCTAAAAAGATCATGAGGAGACATGCACCACACTGAAACCCCAAAATCCCTGGACCAACTGAGTAATTTAAGGATGGCAATTCTAATATTAAATGATTGTTCTGTCCCAGATCATGACAACATCTGAACCAAAATTTGGAATAGAGTTTAGTGAATACTAATGAATTTATGAAATTGCAGAACAAATGCAGCTGACCCTTGAACAACATGGGGGTTGGGGGTTTCAGCCCCCCTGCATGGTCAAAAATCCACATATAACTTTGACTCCCCTAAAACTTAGCCCACCATTGACCGGATGCCTTACTGATAACATAAACAGTCGATTAACATATATTTAGTATGTTAATATGTATTATATGCTGTATTCTTACAATAAAGCTAGAGAAAAGAAAATGTTTTTTCAAATTGTTGCAAATCTCCATTTTTTCCATTATATTTACTGAGAAAAACCTGTGTATAAGTAGACCTGTGCAGCTCAAACCCATGTTGTTCAAGGTCACCTCTACTATGAAGACTGCCTCCAGAAAACTCCTTTACCATGTGAGCGCTTCGTGTAGTGATCAGGTTGAAGGAAAATCCCCTGATGGTGAATGTCGGAAAACTCTTGGGTATTTTTCTAACTGTATACCTTCCTCCAATTCTCTGTTCCCAGATCTAACCTTTTGAGAATTCCTGTTGAGTAATCCAGGGCTGCTAATGATAATACGTCAGGTTCCTCAGATGGCTGAGAAAGATTTAAGAATTGGAAAGAGTAGAGAACTCTTCCACCAGCATAATGGAATTGATAGGAATAGGATACGTGAGACTTCCTGAAGGTTCTGTATTCTTTTTACCATGTGCTCAACCTTGGCATTTGAGCTCCAGCCGTGTACCAGGGCCTGCACATGAGGGAGATCTGACTTTCCCCCACTCCATAGGTGATACTATAAATTCTCTCGGGAAATAGAATTACTGCTTCCTGACATGGTAAGCTCACCTGAGGTATCTGTTTACCCGGAGTAAAGTTTGGGAATCTAAGTCCGCTGGTACAAAATCTTCGTCCTGCCTTCTCTGCAGAGAGAACTTAGCCCTCACCTGGGGCCAGGTGTCGCTGAGTAAGCTCTGCCCTTGTGCCCATGCTCTGCCTAGTGCTGCGGACACTCACAGTCCCATTCAGGTTCAGGCCTCCCTTTAGTTCACATTCCAAGGATAATGGTCTAACCAAGTACACTCAGGCTTGTCACTGAGTTTCTAAGCGACCACACATTGGAATTGGCAGCTTTTAGCTTTGGTTCCCAAACAGTTTCAGGTGGTTAGCCCCTTGAAGGGAACCAGTCATCCTGGGGAGTATTATCCCACTTGATCTCAAGAATGTGAAGCTCCACGGGGTCTCATTGTAATCGTGACCCAAGATATGATTTTGTCATCTACTTAAGGTCCCTAACATATTGCTGAAGCAGTGCTTTTTATACTGTAATGCATTTGATCTCTGTGAATATACCTACTATATAAACATAACGCATAGTGAGACAGGAAGCCTGGGCTGTTTAAGCCCCGGCCTGGTAGTATGGGGATGTGAATTATGGCTAGAGCTCTGTCATTAATGGGTGACATCAGACAAGTCATGTCTTATCCCCACCCTGAGCCTCAATTTCTTCATATGGAGAATGAAAGCCCCAGACTAAGTTATCTCTGAGGTCTCATTAAGCCTGAACAGCCTGTGTGTCTGATCCTGTGTGTAAATTCAGACAAGTTTCAAAGACTTCTCTGACTGCTGTTGATGCTATCGATTGGCTGTGTAGATTCAGCAAAATCCACTCTGGCAGAGAGTTGTTCAGCGGCTCTCCCTGGGGGTTTTTCAAGGCTTTCATAGGCTCTGGGTAACCTGAAGACAGGAGGATTGTAGAATTGTATAAAAAGCACTCCAGGATTTAACAACAGTGGTTCTTTTGTAATCTTAGATTCAAAGTTGTAGGAAATTGATGAATGAACCACAGCTCATGATGTCTGAACAAATAAACAATAACTCAGGAAACACACTGAGTCATGGAATGTTAAATGCCCTAATTTTTGCCAAACTGGAGCGTTAGCTTAGAAGGGCATTTCAAGTGTGTCTTAGGGGAACCATGCCTTTTGAGAGTCAGGCGTGCGCCTCTGGGATAATAGGAAACAGCTGATGGGTCAAAACACACGCGCTAGTCTCCGCCGGGCTGCAACCCCAACCTTGCTATTTACTAATTTGATTCACCTTGGGCAGGTACATTTCACCTTTCTGAGGTTCACCTTTAAAAATAATTTCAGTAACGATTGAGTCCTTACCATGGACCAGGCACTCTGCTAAGTTTTCTTCATGCTTATGCCCTCCCATTGTTATGGCACTGCGGGAGTTGATACTGTTGTCACCCCATTTTACAAAGGAGGAAGCTCAGGCTCACCGAAGGGGAAGGGACTTTGCCCAGGATAAAACCAGTGGGAATGTGCTGGCAAAATCAAGATCTCCCAGTTAGTGAGCTGCAGACCTTGTAGGGCAGGGGTTCCTAGCGTAAATGTTTGCACAGCTCCAGGTGTGAGAATTCTTCCTGATGTTGAATTCAGCTTGGAGGTTGCAGGAAGGAGGTAGGCTCGATGGCACTTGGTGATGGGAGGTTATTGCAAGGATTCATGGGGATGGGGGCATTGGTCTGTCCAGCTGGACAGTCCTGGATCATGGTACTTCCAATACTGAGGTGCAGAGCAGGTCCCAGAGAGAATCCCCCCACACCCCCAAGCTAAGGCCAGCTAGATCCCTTGTTCACATCCCGCCCGTGGCTCCCTGAGCTCCCCATCCTGACCCTCCTCACTGGGTCTGTGTCACATCCCTTACCCCAGTGCCTGACTCCTTGAAAATAATAGTATGAGAAATAGTTTAGGTCATTAGCTATGTATTAAGCACTATTCCAAGCATCTTACAAGTCTTATGTCAACCCTCACAATAAACCCGTGTGGTAGATACTATCAGCAGCATTTTACAGCAGACTTGCCCAACCTCACCAATTTAAAAAGTAAGGAAGCTGGTAATTGATTCAGAACTCTGCAAAGCTCCTATCCCTAACCTGTCTGCTCTACTGTCTTTAGAAATACAATGGGCTACTACCACCTTCCTGATAGAGGTCTGGTAGGCTCTCAAAACCTCGCTATACACAAAAGGACCCAGCATGGCCTGCCCAAAGTAGGTCCCCAGTCTGTTAGCAGAAGGTGATATATAGTGCTAGTTTCCTTTTATGGAAATCTTTTGGTTAGGTAAAACAAACAACGGTCTCCATGTGATAACCCTAAAGCCTCAGACAAGTAGTTTCCCCAGGGTTGTATGTACATTAGAGTTGCATTTTTGTTTATTTTGAGCTGTCTTGTTAAGGAAAGATTTATAGGCTGGTGTAGACGTAGGACAGCGATCAGGCAATGATTTCTGCCTTTGACAGTTGGTGTGATAGTTTGCTTCCAGTGAAGTTTGACTCACTGTATCTGGAAGCTGTCAGAAGTGGGAGCATGAAAAGGTCATGACGGATGGCTGTGGATAAGTGGGTAGGGGAGAAGAGCTGGTAAAACAGACAGATGGCCTTCCTTCTTTCTGGAGGGACGGGATGCCCCTGGCCACTTCAGGCCAGTCCTCATCTCTCTTCTTCCCCACCTGCCTTAGCTCATAGGATGGCCCCTACCGGCGCCACTGTTTGTGAGAGTGGCACCGGGGTGGGCGTAGTGCTGCTCATCCCCTTGATACGCCAGGACTGCTAGATGGAAGCCATCTCCGGTTTAGGATCACCCTTGTGATTGTCAGTTACTGAAATCTGAAGTGGAAACCAAAAACATGTCAACTTCTCAAATGTTGGTTCTTACTTCTGGTGAAAATTTGTTTTGGAAAAATAAAGAAAAGGAAAGGAATGTAGTTCCCCTAGCCAGAGCTGATCACTGGTATCAGTTTGTAATGTACCCTTTTGATCCCTTTTCCATAAATATTTCTCCTATCTTCTTCACTTAGTGTCATTAGAATTTTTCCAAGTCAAAGCTTTTCTTATGTGCAGTACTTGTTCACAGTTGTGTTGATTCCATCATGCTTGGATTAGCTATTCCTCTATGGTTAGCCATTTAAG
>JAVSCE010017994.1:0-22712 GCA_032199065.1 Smutsia gigantea
GCTGGAAAACATAGAAGAAATGGACAACTTCTTAGAAAAGTACAACGTCCCAAGACTGACCAAACAAGAAACAGAAAAACTATATAGACCAATCACCAGCAATGAAATTGAATCAGTAATCAAAAAACTACCCAAGAACAAAACCCCCGGGCAAGGTGGATTCACCACTGAATTCTACCAGAAATATAGAGAAGAAATAACACCCATTCTCCTTAAGGTTTTCCAAAAAATAGAAGAGGAGGGAATACTTCCAAACGCATTCTATGAAGCCAGCATCACTCTAATACAAAACCGGGCAAAGACCTCACAAAAAAGAAAATTACAGACCAATATCCCTGATGAACGTAGATGCAAAAATACTCAACAAAATATTAGCAAACTGAATTCAAAACTACATCAAAACGATCATACACCATGATCAAGTGGGATTCATCTCAGGGATACAAGGATGGTACAACATTCAAAAATCCATCAACATCATCCACCACATCAACAAAAAGAAGAACAAAAACCACATGATCATCTCCATAGATGCTAAAATAGCATTTGACAAAATTCAACATCCATTCATAATAAAAACTCTCAAGAAAATGGGTATAGAGGGCAAGTACCTCAACATCATAAAGGCCATATATGACAAACCCACAGCTAACATCATATTTAACAGCGAGAAGTTGAAAGCTTTTCCTTTAAAATCGGGAACAAGACAGGGATGCCCACTCTCTCCACTGTTATTCAACATAGTAGTGGAGGTCCTAGCCATGGAACTCAGAAAAAACAAAGAAATACAAGGCATCCAGATTGGTAAAGAAGAAGTCATATTGTCACTATTTGCAGATGACATGATATTGTACATAAAAAACCCTAAAGACTCCACTCCAAAACTACTAGAACTAATATCTGAATTCAGCAAAGTTGCAGGTTACAAAATAACACACAGAAATCTGTTGCTTTCCTATACACTAACGATGAACTAACAGAAAGAGAAATCAGAAGAACAATTCCATTCACAATTGCATCAAAAAGAATAAAATACCTAGGAATAAACCTAACGAAGGAAGTGAAAGACCTGTACTCTGAAAACTACAAGACACTCCTACAAGAAATTAAAGAGGACACTAACAAATGGAAATGCATCCCATGCTCTTGGCTAGAAGAATAGATATTGTCAAAATGGCTATACTACCTAAAACAGTCTACAGATTCAATGCAATCCCTATCAAAATATCAACAGCTTTCTTCAATGAACTGGAACAAATAATTCTAAAATTCATATGGAACCACAAAAGACCTGTAATAGCCAAAGCATTCCTCAGAAGGACGAATAAAACAGGGGGAATTATGCTCCCTGACTTCAAGCTCTACTACAAAGCCATAGTAATCAAAACAACTTGGTATTGGCAGAAAAACAGACCCACAGACCAGTGGAACAGAATAGAAAATCCAAACATTAACCCAAACATATACAGTCAATTAATATATGATAAAGGAGTCTTGGATATACAATGGGGAGATGACGGCCTCTTCAGCAGCTGGTGTTGGCAAAACTGGACAGCTACATCTAAGAGAATGAAACTGGACTACTGTCTAACCCCATACACCAAAGTAAACTCAAGGTGGATCAAAGAACTGAATGTAAGTCATGAAAACATAAAACTCTTAGAGAAAAAAATAGGCAAAAATCTCTTGGACATAAACATGAGCAACTTCTTCATGAACATATCCCCCCAGGCAAGGGAAACAAAAGCAAAAATGAACAAGTGGGACTATATCAAGCTGAAAAGCTTCTGTACAGCAAAGGACACCATCAGTAGAACAAAAAGACATCCTACAGTATGGGAGAATATATTCATAAAAAACGTATCTGATAAAGGGTTGACATCCAAAATATATAAAGAACTCATGCACCTTAACAAACAGAAAGCAAATAATCCAATTAAGAAATGGGCAGAGGACATGAATAGACACTTCTCTAAAGAAGAAATTCAGATGGCCAACAGGCACATGAAAAGATGCTCCACATCGCTAATCATCAGAGAAATGCAGATTAAAACCACAATGAGATATCACCTCACACCAGTGAGGATGGCCAACATCCAAAACACAAACAACAACAAATGTTGGCGAGGATGTGGAGAAAAGGGAACCCTCCTACACTGCTGGTAGGAATGCAAATTAGTTCAACCATTGTGGAAAGCAGTATGGAGGTTCCTCAAAAAATTCAAAATAGAAATACCATTTGACCCAGGAATCCCACTCTTAGGAATTTACCCTAAGAATGCAGCAGCCCAATTTGAAAAAGACATATGCACCCCTATGTTTATCGCAGCACTATTTATAATAGCCAAGAAATGGAAGCAACCTAAGTGTCCATCAGGTGATGAATGGATAAAAAATATATGGTACATATACACAATGGAATATTATTCAGCCATAAGAAGAAAACAAATCCTACCATTTGCAACAACATGGATGGAGCTAGAGGGTATTATGCTCAATGAAATAAGCCAAGCCGAAATAGGCAAGTATCAAATGATTTCACTCATATGTGGAGTATAAGAACAAAGAAAAAATACTGAAGGAACAAAACAGCAGCAGACTCACAGAACCCAAGAACGGACTAATAGTTATCAAAGGGAAAGGGACTGGGGAAGATGCCTCGGAAGAGAGGGATAAGGGGGAAAAGGGGCCATTATGATTAGCAGATGTAATGTTAGGGGGGCACGGGGAGGGCTGTACAACTCAGAGAAGACAAGTAGTGATTCTATAGCATCTCACTACACTGATGGACAGTTACTGAAATGGGGTTGGTGGGGGGTACCTGATGAAGGGGGTAGTTTAATAACCATAATATTGCACATGTAATTATAGAGTAATGATACCAAAATAAAATTTAAAAAAATAGTTTTATTCCTTCTAAACTAGAATCCTTAATTTGATTTTTTCTGATAAAATAATAAAACTAATAACCAATAATACAACATAGTATTTTCTTGTTGTAATCCTTGAACTGAGGAGACCGAGCCTGACCACCTAGTGTTTCTGCACATTGGAAGCAACAGGAAAGGAGATTTTGACTCAATGAGATCATTAATATACCCCTATTAACGTCAAAATCACACACTGAAAGACAGCACAAAGGGTAAGATACACCAAAACAAGGCAAATAAATGCAAGTCACTTTAAAATCATAGAACTTTGGAAGTAAGGATAGCAGGAAGCTATGAATAGGGAATAAACAAAGTTCAGGGATGTTGCCAAGGTGTCCATAGCACCTGGCCTGAGTCTGTAGGAAGAAGAGAGCCGCCCAGAGGTGTTCCTGCCCTAGGAGCATGTTTCTTTATAGCCCTTTGATATGCGACCGAGGACTGCTTCCTCCATTGGACCAGGACACTAACTGAAGAATCACAAAGACAATAGCCATGGCACCATTTTTGACCTTCACTCTTTTAGGTGCATTCTGGGCTCTCATGTGTATCCCTAATCCAGTCCCCACTACAGCTCAGAGCCTCACAGCATGCCTGGCACAGAGAAGCTCCTCAAAATATGGTCGTTAAATTGTTTAACAATGACATGACAGTAATGGCATTATTATAGTCACTGATTTATAGACAAGAACCGTGGGACTCAGAGAGGTTAATGTCAAGGTCTTCCAATACTGGAGCCACTGTTCTAGCTCCCAGATTCAGCTCCACTTCTAACGCTCCCCAAATTTCCTCCATTTACCATACAAAAGCCAGAGGGATCCTGTAAATATATAAATCAGATCAAGTTACTCCCTTGCCCTCTTTCTGCCAAGGCTTCCCATCTCACTTCCCATAAATCAAGTTAAAATTCTCTCCCTGGCCAGGAGGCCCAGCATATGATATGCAGAACCCAGCTTCCTGCCCAGTCCCTGCCTGGCCATCCCCATCCCTGCGGCAGTGCACCCTCCCTCCAGCCAGCAGTCCCCTCGAAGACCCTGCATTCCCGAGCTCTCCACCTGCAGAGCTCTTCCAGAAGGCCCAGTGACTTGTGCCTTAGCTCAGAATTCTGTTCCAACTTCACCTCCTTCGAGAAGCCTCTCCTGCCCATTTTATCTGAAGAGACATCACAAACTCTCTCTATTCCCTGATCCTGCTTTATGCACCCAAAAGCATGTAACAAACAACTTGTTTAGTGGGCATTTTCCTCTAAAGAATAGAAGCTCCATGAATTCAGATACTTTTTGTATGTTGGTCACTGCATCCCCAGAGCCTCATTCAGTAAATGTTTGCTGAGTGAATGAATGGATAAATGAAGAATAAATGAATGACAAGCCTATTCATCTGACTTTTGATTTTGAGGAAATTACTTGACTCTACCCCCATTGACTTCCTGTAGCCACACAGCTTGTACAACTTATCCCTTGAGCACAGAAAATCATGTCATAACAAATCATGTTATTGACCATAGGGTTCCCTTCTCTGCACACATACATACCATACCATATGCCCATACCATACCATACACCATATACCATACCATATACTATATACCATACTATACCATATACCATAAAATATCATATACTATATATAATATGCCATATACCATAACCATCCTATGTAGCATGTATCATATACTATACCATACACATGCCATATACCTTGTCATATCATTCCATACCAGATGCATCTCAACTTGTACACACAACTCTGATTCCCAGGCTTTACACCCTTGAGGAGGTGCTGGCTGAATCACACAGACCAGCTAACTGGGCCATCCCAAGGGCAGAGGTTCTCACAGTTTGGGAACCCAGCAGATGTTTTCAAGGCAAAGACAGGGCATGGGGGAGGAGGGAGCTCCAAGGAGTGTGGGTCTCTCTCCTCCATCTCACATTTTCTCTGGACTCAAGGTTGCTCTAAAAATGAAATACCTTCCTCATCTGCAAAGGTGTTGCTTTTGGCTCAATGTAAGAAAAAACAGGTCACTAATCAGAACTCTCCAGGTGGAATGGCTACCACGGAGAACTAGGGAGGTCTCTGCCACAGGAAGCCATCAGACAGGGCAGGATCAGAGGTCATGGTGTCAAAGGCAAGCTGAAGTAGATGAATTCTAAGGGCACTCACATTACAAAATTCTTTGGGGTTTGCTCTGTTTAATAAACTGGTTGCTCTTTCACAGACACTGCTGTTAAGAACTAACTATGCACCAGGCTCACATCACCATTTTATAACAACCTTATGAAATACTGGATCTTCTTGTTTTTGCCTGTATCAGTTAGCTTTTGCCACATAACAAACTATCCCAAAACTTAGCACCTTAAAACAACTGCCATTTATTTGTTCCCAATTCTGAGAATTAACGTTTTGAGCTAAGCTCAGTTGAGACAGCTGCTCTCTGCTCCATGGGATGGCAGCTGCACTTACACATGTGTTTGCAAAATTATGTTGCAAAGAGATTTTCACATTAAGGGAAGAATTGGGGCAATGTTTGCAATGCGCTGTGCCACCTGTCTCAGCACAAAGCTACACCTACAGTAAGCAGAAGTCAGCTATCAGAGAAAGACCTTAAACTGCACAGCACATGACAATAACATATCCTACAAATCCTTCTTAAGCATGCAAATCTCTCAGGTCCCAAACTTCAAGGCAACTTTCAGAGCCTTGTTGCTATCTTATCCCAAGAATTCCAGTCTATGCTGATTCTCTCAATTCCCTGTGTCACCTCCAACCTTCCTCCTGCCTTCCAGGTCTTTTTTCTATCTTTTCTCTTCCTCCCCATTAAGACTTCCCCTCCACTCATGAACCTAGTCAGCACCATAAATAACCACGGCAGAGAAATGCAAACAAAATCCCTAAAAAGAGTCAGGAAGCGTGACTGACTGTATGTATTGATTTGTCACATGCAGATAAGGATACTTAACAAGACCATCATTTTCTGTGATGCTGTCAGGTTCAGAGTCATACTGAGATGGAAGGAGAATGAACCCACTTCTTAGAGCTCTGTGTGGAGTGGCCCACAAGCCACTGCTGTTTTTCAGGCCTTCACACATTATTACGGAAGGCTATTTAAATACTTCCCCTGCCCTCTCAGATTATAATCATCATGCTTAAATTTGGTTGCTGTGGTGCTCAAGTATCTCATCTTCTGATATCTGAATGCTATGGGGATATATTTAAAAAGATAGATGGTTGCAATTACTTACCAAATCCCTGCTATGTGCCAGTCTCTATATTAGGTGCTTTGTGTTTGACGTTTCAGTTCATTTTTTCTTCCCCAAAAACCCATAAGGGAGGCATTATTATCTCCGTTTTACACCTGAGAGAACCAGTGCTCAGGGACTTCTAGGTGTCTGTGGGCATGGGGTCCTCCTGACTCACAGTCCATCCTGACCCTGGCTGAGGCCTGGCTTCTGTTGAGAGAATACTCTCTTGCTGGTTGACTGATGCTTGGGAGACCTTGCCAGAGCCTTTGGGTTCCTGCCCAAAAGGCTGGATGGGCTCACCCAGAGAACTATAAGCTTCCCAGAAGAGTGGAAATTAGGGAATCGTAGTGCTCAACAAATTTTTATTCTGATACAGAGCAGCATTTCTCACCATGTGGTTCGTGGCTGACAGCCTCTTGTGTATTGCAGTTACTTCATGGGCAGCTTGGCAGTTTGTGAGATCAAATAGGAGTAAAACTTTGTTTATATATTCAAATTTTGAATGTTAAACTAATGATAATTTTCACAACAACACAAAACTGAGGGAGCAAAACAGCAGCAGGTTCACAGATTCCAAGAAGGGACTAGTCGTTACCAAAGGGGAGGGGTGGGAGAGGGCGAGTGAGGAGGGAAGGAGAAGGGGATTAAGGGGCATTATAATCAGCACTCACAATATAGGTAGGTCACGGGGAAGACAGTACAGCATGGAGAAGGCAATGACTCTATAGCATCTTATTACACTGTTGGACAGTGATTGCAATGGGGTGTTGGGGGTGACTTGATAATATGGGTGAATGTTGAAACCACAATGTTGCTCATGTGAAACCTTCATGAGATTGTATATCAAAGATATCTTAATTTTTAAAAAAATGTGAACACGATGGTGGAGAAGACGCAGGAAAATGGACATACCTTGCGCGGGTATATTTCCCAAGCCCATCACCATTCCTCAGGGAATACATTCCACTCTCAGATCTGAGATACTGTCTACTCACCCTTGCCTATTTGGACTTGGCTAGCTGTTGAAAAAAAACAAATTTCAAAGATTTTCAAAAGTCAATTCATAAACTTATAATCCCAATAAGGCCAAATCTATGATTTCAAGCAGTTTACTGAGGTGATACAGCTCAGCAATATAAACAGAATTTAATTAATTAATTAATTGTGTTTAACTTTTTAAATTGAAAGTGTTATTAGATAAAAAAATATGTGTATATATATATATTTTTAAAGCTGCACGTGCTAGAGCAAGAGAATCTCCAACTGCGATAGTTGGTTGTACTTAAGAGGCCAACATTGGCAAGTGCAAATGGGTGTTGCGCTGGGTGGCTGTTATCAACGTCAGCAAAGAAAAGCATGAAACCCCTGAAGCAGGCACATCATCTCTAAGGCTGTGTGATCTCTTTCGTAAACTTAATGAGTTGCCCCAGAAAAAGCTCAAAATTATGATTTCCAGAAAAAAAAAATCTGTTGCTTATATAGAGCAAAAAAACCTAAAACAACAGAAACTTCATTTATGGCTGCATTCCACATCACAAAAGCAGGTGTGAACCACAGGATTCCTGAGACACTTGGGGAAAGTGGTGCTGATGTTAATGAAAAATGTCAGACACAGAGGAGAAAGAAAAATGATTTGGGAAATCATTTTGTCAAAGGAGGCATTCAAGGGTAACATGGTGTCTGTGGCATGTAACAGAGAAGCAATTGCCATTCCATGTTCTACTGGAAGATACTGCACTTGACAGTTGGACAAACCATTCATGAGCAGAGGGTAAATCAGTTCTTGGCTATACAGACACAACACATCTATGAGGGAGAATTGTTTGATAGCACTTTATTCTGTTTATCATTGAATACTCATGAAGTAAGAGCTGATATCTTCATTCAGGTAATCAGGTAATTATTATAATGTAAGTCATGATATAAACTGGAAAATACGCATCAAGATCTCAACTAATGGAATGCTACCGGGCTATGCTCTTCAAGGAGTGGGCAGCTGGCAGGGTTCCCATGCAAATGAATCCAGGCCCTGGGAATAGTTGGAGTCAACAGTCAGCCCATCACCATTCCTCAGGGATTACATTCAGCTCTCAGATCTAAGATACTGTCTACTCTCCCTTGCCTATTTGGACTTGGCTGGCTGTTGAAAAAAAAAAAAGGAATTTCAAAGATTTTCAAAAGTTGCTTCATAAACTTATAATCCCAGTAAGGCCAAGTCTATGATTTCAAGTGTTTACTGAAGTGATACAGCTCAGCAATATAGACAGAATCTTAAATATTCAGAATCTATCATTTTAGGGCTGGATAGTATGATAAGTGGAGGGCAAAAAAGAAGATCTTTAAGATCTTAAGAAGGCACTAAAATTTAGTATAGTCTGGACAGAGACTGTTTTGATATGCTGATATGTAATGTTGTTCTTCAGTCATAGCAGGGAAAAAGTGAAGGTTTATGACTGAGTGGATTTAAAAATCACATCCAGATACTCAAACAGCATATGAAGAAATAGTTCCCAGAGCAAGTCCGCTGAATACTAGTATAACAAATGGGAAAAAAGCCCTAACCAAGAGTGACAAGTTCAAGGATTTCAGGACTGATCAAGGAAAAGATAGGACCATGAGAGGCAGTGACACCAAAAACTGCAGTATAGTTAGCATAATTTTGGTTAGCATAATTTTAACCCAAAAATGTAGGATAATGAAGGGATGAGGAGAGGAGAAGGAAAGCAGAGAAGGTGTCAGAACACTAAACCCTCACTTCTATAACTGAGAGTTAGTAGACACAGTCCATGCAGATAACTCCAGAAATAATAATAAATCAATCTCCCCCCGATAATCTCTTCCCCCTCCCACCCTCCATTTCTATCTCTCTTTTGAGTATTTGTCACTTTGAGTATTCTTTGCATTAATTAAGAATAATAAAAAATATATTTTGAGTATTTGCTACAATGAATAGGTGCTGTATTTCTTAAAAATAATAAATACTACTTAAATGAGAAAGGAGTCACAAGAAAGAGGTGGAACCATCCGGCTATAGGGCCTGACCCGCAGATGAAGCTGCCTGAGACCTTGGGATCTAACAGAGGTCCTGAGGTCATTTGTGCAATGGATTTACCTCCCCTCCTCAAAGGTTCTGCTCATTCATTTTTCTATTTGTTTGCCCACTAATGCAGCCTGAAAGTGTGCTCCTTAGAGTTATGTCTCTTTTATGTCTTTACTTATTTATTCAACATACTTTTGCAGAAGCCTGGTGTTTGGGACCTCCCGGGCTGCCACGTGATTCGCAGGATTTCAGTCTTCACTGAATTCCATTCTTCCTCGGTCTTGGTGCTCCTGCAGCTCTGCATGTGGTGTGTGTCAACCGCATGTCCTTAAATATGTGTAGGTCAGGAGCATAGCTGTTCAGCCACCCACGTATTTAGGAAGCTCCAACCATCTTCCCAGTACTACGTACAATAGCCTTGAGCTGGCATTCAAGGTACTGTGAGGCTTCCTTGTCCAAGGAGTGGGATGTTGATAGATTGACACCAACCAGTATAAACTTCCTAATTTTTTTTTTTGCTAGAATCATCCTTTTGGTTTGGCATCAGTTCTGAAAATATTAGAGACCTCAGGATATCATCTTGGTCTATAGATAAATCTAAAAAAATAAAGCTTTCAGATCATATTGTCAGTAGATTCCAAAATTCTAACTGGGTGAGGGATTGGGGAAGGCTACAGCCAAAAAGGAGAGTGTGGAGTTAATACCTTAATTCTGGCTCAGGCGTGAGTTCATAGTTGGTTTGGAGTACTTGTTTTCACTTTCAGGAGCACGGCTTCCTTTGGCTAATTTTTTCTGGGCCTCGAGCCCACTGCCCTCTCCTAAGAAAGGCTGTATGCAGGCCTTATGAGGTCAGAGTGTTCCAATCTGTCCTGAGTAGGCTGTTTCATATTTCAATCTTTGAACTCCTCAATACAGATGTCTGTAGATGTTCATCTATTTCAGAATTAGTGTGCATGTTGCCAAGTTTCCTTCATTGTATTTCCAAAAATTACTTTGGATTGCCAAAAACACATTTACTAAGGAAATTGTTGAAGCTAGAGGTTATTTGTTCACAATTTTCCAATGACAATATTTGTATCTTATTTCTTTTATAGAAATAAAAACATTTAGGGATTTAAATAAGCTCATGTTTATGCTTTAAAAATTAAAAGGCTTGGAGTTGTGGGGCAGGAGAAAGAAGAAAGAAAAAAAGAGTTTTCCAAGCAAAGGGGTTAGCATATGCAAAGTCTCAGAGGCCAGCATGGAAGGCAGGCAGACAAGGCTTGAGAAGCAAATAGGGTCCAATCCTGAAGTGCTTGAAAACCAAGGACACTAACCTATGAAGCCACAGCAGAAATGCAATAAGTTAATATACGTGATGCAGAACAGCCCGGTGGGAAGCTGTGGGCAGGACAGACTAGCAGATGGGGTTGCCCATGGGAAAGGCCAGCAGGCCTACACACTCACCTTCCCTCTGAGGTGAGGCTCTGAGGATCCTTGCAGGATCAGAAGCCTGATTTTATCTGAACACCTAAGTATAGACACACTTTCAAGGACAGGCTCAGATTAACCACATATAAAATCAAATGCTGGAACCCATGTATAAAACCAAAACACTATCTATTCACTAGCATGGGAACAGTCCCAGGGACCAATCACCTGAAGCTGTCATGAGCAGGCCAGCCTCTCCCCTGGGGCACACCTACCAAGGAAATCCACTGAGATCAGGGAGGTGCTGTGAGCGGAGATCTGGAGGAGCCCCTGCCTCACTGCAACCAAGATGGCCTTCCGCCCAGAGAGCATGCAACTCTTCACCTTGCAGCTCTGCCCTCCTGGCTAACTTCAGGAATTTCCTTCTAACTGGTCACGCTCTTGAACTGCGCTGTGCAATACCATAGCCACAGCCCTGAAGCTACTGAACACTCAAAATGTGCTTACTTTGCATGGAAAAGACGGGACTTCGAAGACTTTGAAGGAAAAAATCAAATGTAAGTGAGCCACCAATTTTTATACTAATGGCACGCTGAAACAATGCTCTTTTGAATATATTGAAGAAAATATATTACTAAAATGGATTCCACTTCGGTCTTTCTTCTTTTCTTAAAGTGGTCACACGCAGAATGGAAATTATACCCATGCCTTGCCTTCCATTTCCGCTGGACGGTGCTGCTCTGGATATAGCCACAGACAGGCAGACCTCGGAGATGCGGTGGTTTTGGTTCCAGAACATGGCAATAAAGCGAATATTGCAAGGAAGTGAGTCAAATGAATTTTGTGGTTTCCTAGTGCATATTAAAGTTATATTTACTCTACTGTGTGTAGTCTACTAAGTGTATAATAGCACTGTGTCTAAAAAGTACACATACCTTAATTTTAAAATACCTTATTGCTAAAAAATGCTAACCATTATTTGAGTTTTAAGGAGTTTCATGCTTTTCTTTGCCGACCTTGATAACAGCCACCCAGCACGACACCCATTTGCACCTGCCAATGTTGGCCTCTTAAGTACAACCAACTATATATATATACCCCAACATGGATATAATTCAGTGAGTCATAATCTTTTGGCTGGTAGAGGGTCTTGCCTCAGTGTTGATGGCTGCTGACTGATAAGGCTGGTTGGTGCTGAAGTCTGGGGTGTATCCACAGACAGGCAATTTCTTAAAATAAGACAATGAAGTTTGCCACAGCGATTGACTCTTCCTTTTACGAATGATTTCTATATAGCAGGAAATGCTGTTTGATGGCATTTTACCCACAGCAGATCTTTCACAATTGGAGTCAGTCCTCTCAAATCCTTCCACTGCTTTGTCAACTAAGTTTATGCAACATTCTAAACTCTTTGTTGTCAGTTCAACAATCTTCACCGCCCCTTCTCCAGGAATAGATTCTATTGTAAGAAACCATTTTCTTTGTTCATCCATAAGAAGTCCCTCCTCAACCATTCAGGTTCAATCATGAGATTGCAGCAATTCAGTTACATCTTCAGACTCCAATTAAAATTCTAGTTCTCCTGCTGTTTTCACATCTGCAGTGACTTCCTCCACTGATGTCTTGAACCCCTCAAGGGGCTGGAATGAGGGTTGAAATCACCTTCTTCCAAACTCCTGCTCATGTTGATATTTTGACCTCTTCCATAAATCATGAATTTCTTAATGGCACCTAGAATGGTGAATCTTTTCAAGGTTTTCAATTTCCTTGCCCAGATCCATCAGAGGAATCACTATCTATGGCAATATAGTCTTCTGAAATATATTTCTTAAATAATAAGACTTAAAAGTTGAAATGACTCCTTGATCCATGGGCTGCAGAACAGATGTTGTGTTAGCAGGCATGATGACAACATTCATCTCACTGTCCATCTCCATCAGAGCTCTAGGGTGACCAGGTTTGTTGTCAGTGAGCAGTAATATTTTGAAAGGAACCTTTTTTCTAAGCATTAGGTCTCAACTGCAGGCTTAAAATATTCAGTAAACCATATTGTCATCAGAAGTGTTATCATCTAGGCTTTGTTGTTCCATCTCTACAACACAGGCAGAGTAGATTTAGCATTAATTCTTAAGGGCCCTAAGATTTGCAGAGCATTGGCTTCAACTTAGAATTGCCAGCTGCATTAGCCCCTAACAAGATTGTGCTTTGAAGCTTTGAAGTCAGGCACTGACTTCTCCTCTCTAGCTATGAAAGTCCTAGATGGCATCTTCTTCCAATATAAGGCTGTTTCATCTACATTGACAGTGTTGTTTAGTGGAGCCATCTCCATTAATGAGCTTAGCTAGACCTTCTGGATAACTTGCTGCAGCTTCTACATCAGCACCTGCTGCTTCACCTTGCATCATTATGTTAGGGAGACAGCTTCTTCCCTTAAATCTCATGAAGCAACCACTGCTAGCTTCCAACTTTTCTTCTGCAGCTTCTCCCCTCTCTCGGCCTTCACACAATTGAAGAGAGTGAGGGCCTTGCTCTGGATTAGGCTTTGGCTTCACAGAGTGTTGTGGCTGGCTTGATCCAGACCACTGAAATTTTCTCCATATCTGCAGTAAGGCTGTGTTTCTTTCTTATCATTTGTGGGTTCACTGGCATAGGACTTCTAATTTCTTTCAAGAACTTTTCCTTTGCAATCACACTTGGCTAACTGTTTGGCTCAAGACGCCTAGCTTTCAGCCTATCCCAGCTTTTAACATGCCTTTCTTACTAAGCTGAATCATTTCTGCTTTTGATTTAAAGTGAGAGATATGGGACCTTCCTTGTACTTGAAAACTTGGAGGCCATTGTAGGGTTTTTAACTGACTGAATTTCAATATTGCTGTGTCTCACAGAATAGGGGGCCCAAGGAGAGGGGAGAGGCATGGAACCACTGGTCAGTGAAGCAGTCAGAATACATACATTTATGAATGATAGTCACTGCTTTAAATGGGCACGGTTCATGGTACCCCCAAAACAACTGCAATAGTAACACCAAAGATCAGCGATCACAGATCACCATAACAAATATAATAAAAAAGAAAGTTTGAAATACTGAGAGAACTATTTAAGCATTACACAGAGACAAGAAGTGAGCCAACACTGTTGGGAAAATGATGCCTATAGACTTGCTCAATGCACGGTGGCCACAGACCTTCCATTTGTAAGAAGCCCGGAATCTGTGAAGTGCAGTAAAGCGAATGCGATAAAACAAGTTATGCCTGTACAGTTTGGCAACAGCCAGGTTTTGCTGTCTTTCTAAGATGCACGTATCTGTCCTGGCTCATTCTGTGTTGTTCTTAAAGGCTTCATTCAGAGGGTGTTCAAGGTTGGACTCCCAGAAGCAGACCCTGAGAGGATGATTCATGGCAACTGATGTCTTAGGGACAGACTCAGGGGAGAGAGTAAGGGAGCAGAAGGAACAGGAAGATCCAGAAGGTGTGAGCTCAGGCCAAGGCACAGACGGTCAGCTGCACAGGTAAGGAGTCCTCTGCCGCCTTGCTCCCACCTACCCCCATCTTTTGATCAACAGTCAAGGGCCAAGCATGGAGGATTTGGTGTAAATTCTCAGGCTCTCTGCCATCAGCCCAAGCAGTCTGCTGAATAAGGGCACTTTGAACTGGTTTTTAGGAGCCAAGCCCTGTAAGGAGGAGATGGGCATGAATAAAGAAAAGAGACAGCTGGTGTCTGCAGGGAACACTGACTTTGTCTCCATGACAACGGGAACTGTCAGGCACCCTCTGTTGTTTGAGAAAAGCCCATCTGCAGCACGGAGTCTGGGCAACACACTCCATGAAGTGGGAGCACGGCTGCCCGTGGGAGTTATGATCCTGTTCCGCACCCCCCTTCCTTGTGTCTGTCAGGCTCCATGCCTGTCACTCACACCTGATAGACTCAGAAAGTGTATTGTCACATTACTCGATGCTCCTCACTTACTGACAAGCCCAGTAATTCCTAAATGCATCAATTTTATTGAAATAGCAGGGTGACTATCAAATCTGGAAACAGATGTGACAGACCCCACAAAGACGCCCATGAACCTGAGACTGTTCCACCTTACATGGCAAAAGGGACTTCGCAGATATGATTACTTTAAGGATTTGAAGATGAGAGATGGATCCTGATTATCTGGATGGATCCAATGACCTCATGGAGATCTTTATCAGAGGGAGAAAGAGGGCCAAAATTAGAGAGAGGGGATATGATGATAGAAAAGTGAGTGAATACACAGGAAGGGGCCAAAAGCCAAGAAGTGCAGGTGGCCTCTGAAAGCTGGAGAATGCAAGGAACAAATTCTGCCTAGAAGAAACACAGCTTCTCTGTGGACTTGACTTTAGCCCCATAAGACATATTTTGGACTTCTGACCTCCAGAACCATAAGACAAAATATCTGTGTTTTTTTAAGTCACTAAGTTTGTGGGAGTTTGTTATAGCAGCAGTAAAAATCTAATACAATAGTTGAAAACATAATAGATGCTTTATTGATACCATATTCCATATGATAACATAATAGTATCTATGTTTCCAGACTTTATGGCCATCTTGTAGTTTAAAAGTTTCCATAGTTTTCTGGTGAGACAATTAATATGGCCAGTTATAGAAACTTTTAAATTCGGTTAAAGAAATTCTTTTAAAGCTAAATGATGATTTGGGTGCGAAGTCCAGATGGTCTTAATCAATAATAAAATGAAATCAGTCTGTTTTCCCTTTCCAAATCACAGGGCACGATTTGTCCTTTGAAGTCAGCGAGCAGAAAGAATGCTCCCCCAAGGTGCTGTGGTTTTCTCCCAAAGCTGTGCCCCACTATAGCTTCCTTTGCCATCGTGCTCTGTACAGCAAAGGCAGTTATGGGCCACCCAGGAGGCTCGCTAAATTCCTTTAGTTCTCAGTTAAAGGCTCAGTGGCAAGTTCTAGACCCTCCCTTGTGTCAAGGCACAACAGGAAGTAGAGGAAATAAGAGAGTGTCCTGTCCTGGACTCTTGACATTGAAGGGAGGAACAACAAAGAAGGAGATAGAAAAGGAGAAGAGAGTGGGCATTGGGTTCTCCTACTTTATCCTCCTTGCCACCTCTTCTTAGAAATCAAGCTTTGATGAGGATATTGTTTTAGAACATGCAGTAATATGTAGGAAAACTCAGATACAGAGAGGTATCTGCCTATTTCTTATTTACAAATTGGCCATGTCCTATCCACAAATCTGGAAGGAAATGGCTCCCCAGACTTCTCTTTCACCATCCTTTCTGCTGTTATTAGGCAAATGGAAAACTCAACTTCCTCCTCAGAGTCACCATTTTGACAAGAAAAGTATCTGGAAGAACCCATATGACTGGACCCAGAAGGTATCTAGGAGGATGTACAGTTGTTCAAGCTGTGCACTGCACAAGGACACCACTCCAAGTGGTAAGCTGTTCGTATGACAAGCATATTTACTATTATGGATTTTTTGTGTTGGTATTATATTTTTTGTACACTTGTGTTTGTATATTTTCATACAGTATTTGTGCACTGATGGGCAATTTATATAAGTATTATGATAATTTTCCAGGAGATGGCAGTAATGTGTCTGGTTTTAACAAAATCAGTATATGTTGATAATTTTTGATGGATAAAATAAAAGTGATTTATTCTAAGAGCAAAGACTATCTATGATTCTTCATTAACTTATGAATAGGAATCAATCAAAAACCAAAGGCTTGTTGATCTACCCGTCTAAATAAATCTCTGCTTTTTAAACAAGGAGTTTTTTTTCCAATCTGATATACTAATCTGAAGTATCTTTACAAAATGTTTAATCTTCTATTCATATTAAGGCATTGACTAAATTTTGCATTTCATATTGGAATTTAAGTCACCTTCTGATTGTTTACTATACCAGAGTAGTATAACTGTTAAATCTACAATACTTTCATTAAGATACTCAAAGGAAAAGAGGGAACATGAACTCCACAGTCCAAGCAGGTTTTTTTTTCTGGTCTATTTACTTTTTTTTTTTTTGGTATCATTAAACTACAATTACATGTGCGACATTATGGTTACTAGACTCCCCCCATCATCAAGTCCCCACCACATACCCCATTACAGTCACTGTCCATCAGAGTAGTGAGATGTTATAGAATCACTACTTATCTTCTCTGTGTTGTACAGCCCTCCCTGTGTCCCCCCCCTACATTATGTCTGCTAATCGTAATGCCCCTTTTTCCCCCTTGTCCCTTCCTTCCCACCCATCCTCTCCAGTCCCTTTCCCTTTGGTAACTGTTAGTCCATTGCTAAAACCTGGGGAGCAGAACAAAGAAGGCATCTCTTACAGGCTAAGAGGCTTTTTATGGCCAGGCTTTTTGGCAGGCTTTTGAGGGGACGGGTCAGGAAAAAGGTGGGCTTGTGCCTTGCTGACTGACCTGTCCTCCGGAACATGCTTGTAGCCTGAGGCAGCTGAAACCTAGGTCTCTCTGAGATGGCGAGTGGGCTTATTCAAAAAGGCGGTAGATAAATCTCTAAAGAAAATCTTTTATCTATCATTAATAATCCACAAATGATCTGTGGATTATTAATATTATAACTGTTTAATTTATTGTTATGAAAAATTTGCCAGTAAAAAAGTAATTGCTATTAAAATTTAAAATTGAGAAGCTTATTAAATCTGTGTTATTTTTAAAAGTTAACTCTTGAACATCAGCATTAGTAATTTTTCTCTGGATGTCTCCCCAGGCAAAGGAAAAAAAGCAACAATAAATAAGTGGGCTAGATCAAATTAAAAAGCTTCTCTACAACAAAGGAAACCATCCATAAAATGAAAATGCAACATGTAGGGGAGAATATATTTGTAAATGATGTATCTGATAAGGGCCTAATATCTAAAATACATAAGCAACTCAATATCAAAAAACAAATAACCCAGTTAATAAATGTATGGAGGACTTGAATAGACATTTTTCCAAAGAAGACATACACATAGCCAACAGACACAATGAAAAGATGCCCCACATCACTAATCATCAGTGAAATGCAAATCAAAACCACAGTGATATATCAACTCACACCAGTCAAAGTGTATAATATCAATAAGACAAGAAATTACAAGTGTTGGTGAGGGTGTGGAGAAAAGGGTACCCTTGTGCACTGCTGGTGGGAATATAAATTAGTGCAGCCACTCTGAGGGTTTAAAGCAGTATGGAAGTTTCTCAGAAAGCTCAAAATAGAAATACCATACAACCTAGAAATTCCACTTCTGGGAATTTCCCCAAAGAAAACAAAATCACTAATTCAAAAAGATATATGCACCCCTATTACTGCAGCATTATGTACAATAGCCAAGATATGGAAGCAACCTAAGTGTCCATCAATAGATAAATGGATAACAAAGATGTGGTACATATACATGATGGAATATTACTTGACCATAAAAATGAAATCTTGCCTTTTGCAACATGGATGGATGTAGAGGGTATTATGATAAGTTAAATAAGTGAAACAGAGAAAGACAAAAACCATATGATTTCACTTAGACATGGCATCTAAAAACAAAGCAATCACACAAAACAGAAATTTACTCATAAACACAGAGAATGGCCTGGTGGTTGCCATAGGGGAGGGTGGTAGGGAGATAGTGAAATAGGTAAAGGGGATAAAGAGGTACAAACTTCAAATTATAAAAAAATCAGTCACAGTAATGGAAGAACAGCATAGGGAATATAGCAAATAATATCATAATTTATTTGTATGTTGACAAATAAGGTTATATTATACTTTCACGGTGGGCATTTAGTAATGTATATAATGGTGTAATCACTATGTTGTACAATTTAATATTGTGCACCAATGATATTTCAATATTAAATAAATATTCTAAGATAAAATGCGAAATGCATTGTTTCCTTCTGAAATGGCAAAAAAAATTTTAATCATCAGGATCACAAAATAAAAACACAAATGATTAAAATTATTTTTATCATTAAGAAAATCTTTAAATAAAGTAACTAAAAATGTAAGAACAAAATGAAGCAACTCCGGAGAAAATTATAAACTTGTATCAATGGCAAACAGACGATGAGTAAATGTTTTAATCTCTTATCAACTATTACGTAGGCATTTCAAGAAAAACTGTGAGAGGTATTTTTCAAAAAAAAGAATGCATTAAACTAAATATATTTTCTGCCCATCCAAGTACACAGCTATATGATTTGGCCATTACACTGAGGCCCTTAATTGAAACCTCTTATTGGAAACCACCCACCTCAAGAAAGAGATTTTACCCTTCTAAAAGTAGTGCAGGTATAAAGATTAGAAGCTTATTACACCCAAGTTCTTCCCAAATGAAGAAAGGAAATCCAGATCTTCATTACTTCATTCTATCTAAAAACCTTGGTATAATGTCTATATTGCAAACTGTTTAGGCATAAAAAAATCAACTGAAGAATGAGAATGGATACAAAGATTGTCATCAATTGTCACATGTGCTTATTAAGCATGAAATAAGTGAAATGCACATCTTCATCAATACTAAATATTTAAAGGTTAAAAACTGATTTGGAAAACATGTAACTATGCAACATGACAAAAGGTATATATCAAAAATGAAAAAAATCATGGACACACTGAATGAATAACATACACGATACAGTTTTTCTGTAGGGCAATGTCTAATGCTCAAAGAATAACTTAAGAACCTTTGTGAATATGATGGTGGGAATTTTTTGCATTATGCAGAAATCATAGCAAAACTTAATAACATTTTAACAGAACATTTTCACAAAACACAAGAATCAATGTGAAATTACATATTTTGAGAAATAAAACACAGAACCCCATAGAAGTGCAGCTGGTGGTGAATGAAACTGTTTTGAATAAAGTTAGAAATGCAAAATATAACACATTTGTTTTAGATAAAAGCCCATATGGACCCATATACAGCATGTAATTATTGATTCCAGGATTTCCAAGATGCAAACACTCTGTATGTGAACATTTTGTGGGATTTTACCGAACAGATGATAGGGTTGTTGAGAATTTATGCATACTCTAAAAACACTAATACCAAAATCAAACTTAGACAGAAATACTTGATAGGCCGTAAACATACCTAAAAAATATAATAGACTGCATCACACCACAAAAACAATTCTAGGGCATCATATGCTCCTTGTTTGCACATTTTCAAATATGTCAGCAAATGTTGCAGCAAGAACTTTTAACAACACTGTATTTTTATTAATATCTGATAACCATACAAATATTTCACTGGTCAAGTACACTTTGGATGTATGAAGAACACATTTGCCAAGCACAAATTTGAACCATTGTTAAATCTTCAATGCGAAGGCAGGTGGATGCCATCAGATCTCACATTAACCCACTTAGAACTTGTTGAAAATATAAAGGAAGATATGCATCCTAGAAGGCAAACAAAATTTATAATTTTTAAACAGCTACTTTACCCAATACTAATTTGGAATAAAATTTAAAGTAAAATTAATATCATAAGCAAAGTGAGGCTATAACAAAAATTTCATGTACTAATACCCGTCAAAGCATCAAAGGAGTTAAGAAGTTATTTAAAACAAATGCCATGGGAAGAAATAGAAAACAATGCATTCATTTTAGAAGACTTCAACACACCACTCACTCCACAAAGGACAGATCAACCAGACAGAAAATAAGTAAAGACACAGAGGCACTGAACAACACACTAGAACGGATGGACCTAACAGACATCCACAGAACTCTGCACCCAAAATCAAAAGGATACACATTCTTCTCAAGTGCACATGGAACATTTTCCAGAATAGACCACATACTAGGCCACAAAAGAACGTCAGTAAATTCAAAAATATTGAAATTCTACCAAGCAACTTCTCAGATCACAAAGGTATAAAACTAGAGACAAATTTTAGAAAGAAAACAAAAAGGCTCACAAATACATGGAGACTTAAGAACATTCTCCTAATTAATCAATGGGATAACGACCAAATCAAAACAGAAATCAAAGAATATATGGAGATTAGTGACAACAACACAAAGCCACAACTTCTGTGGGACGCAGCAAAAGAAGTTCTAAGAGGAAAGTATATTGCAATTCAGGCCTATTTAAAGAAGGAAGAAGATTCCCAAATGAATACTCTAAAGACACAATTACTGAAATTGGAAAAAGAAGAACAAATGAGGCCCAAAGTCACCAGAAGGAGGGACATAATAAAGATCAGAGAAGAAATAAATAAAATTGAGAAGAATAAAACAATAGAAAAAATCAATGAAACCAAGAGCTGGTTCTTTGAAAAAATAAACAAAATAGATAAACCCCTAGCCAGACTCATTAAGAGAAAAAGAGAACCTACACACATAAACACAATCAGAAATGAGAAAGGAAAAATAATGATGGACCCCACAGAAATACAAAGAATTATAAGAGAATATTATAAGAATCTATATGCTAACAAGCTGGAAAACCTAGAAGAAATGGACAACTTCTTAGAAAAGTACAACCTCCCAAGACTGACCAAACAAGAAACAGAAAAACTAAATAGATCAATCACCAGCAACAAAATTGAATCAGTAGAACTTCCGGGAAGATGGCGGTGTGAGCAGGGCGGCAGAAATCTCCTCCCAACACTATGTTTATCTACGAAAACACAGAAAATACATCTATTCCTAAAAGAGAGACGAGAATACACAGGAAAGCGCACAGCGTGCAGCTACACCCGAGAGGACTCGGCACCCCAAGAGGCGGGTAAGATACGGAGCCGCGACCCGGCGGGACCCGAGCCCTCCCCCACCCCAGCGCACCGGCGGGAGGAGAGGATTCAGAGCCGGGAGGGAGTGGAAGTGCACCCCGCGAAGTAGCCAGCCCCGGGGATCTGCGCGGGGAGCGCTGACCCACATTGCGCAGTGCAGCGGAGATTGGAGAGACAGAGGGGCAGGATCTGAGCGGGGAACGCGCCAGGGTGCTTGCAGCCGGCTCCGGGAAGGAAAAAAAAAGTGCGCGCTTTCCTCAGCGGTCTTAAAGAGACAGGAGCCCAGCGGAGGAGCCGGATCGCCCCAGCACACTCAGCCCAGCAGGCTGGGAGTCCTGGGGAGTTTCAGACGCCTTAGCTGGCGACTGAGGAAGCGTAGCCATACTTAACCCTTCCCACTGGGATCAACAGCCTCCTATTCGTTCCCACCCCTGCCAGAGCGATAAAGGGCCCTGCGGAGCGGCACAGTCACAGCTGTGGAATAGTGGGGCAATAGCGCCACCTAGAGCATTCCCACAGAATCTACGTCGGTGGGCATTTTTTTTGTTTTGTTTTGTTTTGTTTTTGTTTTTTCTTTTCTTTCTTTTTTCTCTTTTTTTTTTCTTCTCTTTTTAAAGTCTTAAAGAGCCCAGCTGACATACGTGGCAACTATCAGTGACCAAATTATACAGCCATGAAAAGACAGAGGAATATGGTTCAGACCAAAATCAACCAGACAACCCCAGAGAGGGAGTCTGAAGGGATGGAAATGCACAGCCTCCCTGAAAAAGAATTAGAATAAAAGTCATAACCATGATGATGGACCTGCAGAGAAATGTGCAAGAGCTGAGGGAGGAAGTGAGGGAACTGAGGAAAGACAATGCAGAAATCAGACAAGCGATCGACGGTCTTAACAGCAGAATGGATGAGATGCAAGAGACTGTTAATGGAATAGAAATCAGAGAACAGGAATACAGAGAAGCTGAGGCAGAGAGAGATAAAAGGATTTCTAGGAATGAAAAGAATATTAAGAGAACTGTGTGACCAATCCAAACAGAACAATATTCACATTATAAGAGTACCAGAGGAAAAAGAGAGAGAAAAAGGGATAGAAAGTGTCTTTGAAGAAATAATTGCTGAAAACTTTCCCTCGCTGGGGGAGGAAGTAGTCTCGCAGTCCACCGAAGCTCATAGATCTCCCAACACAAGGGACCCAAGGAAGACAACACCAAGACACATAATAATTAAGATGGCAAAGATCAAAGATAAAGACAGGGTATTAAAGGCAGAAAAAAAAAAAAAAAAGATCACCTACAAAGGAAAACCCATCAGATTATCATCAGACTTCTCAACAGAAACC
>JAVSCE010017995.1:0-59215 GCA_032199065.1 Smutsia gigantea
ACTCACCTCAAATCCAAAGATATACACAGACTAAAAGTCAAGGGATGGAAAAAGATATTTCTTGCAAACAACAAAGAGAAAAAAGCAGGTGTTGCAGTACTTGTATCAGACAAAATAGACTTCAAAACGAAGAAAGTAGCAAGAGATAAAGAAGAGCATTACATAATGATAAAGGGGTCAGTCCAACAAGAAGGTATAACCATTATAAATATATAAGCACCCAACACAGGAGTGCCAGCATATGTGAGACAAATACTAACAGAATTAAAGGAGGAAATAGACAGCAATGCAATCATCTTAGGAGACTTCAACACACCACTCACTCCAGAGGACAGATCAACCAGACAGAAAATAAGTAAAGACACAGGGGGACTGAACAACACACTAGAACAGATGGACCTAACAGACATCTACAGAACTCTACACCCAAAAGCAACAGGATACACATTCTTCTCAAGTGCACATGGAACATTTTCCAGAATAGACCACATACTAGGCCACAAAAAGAACCTCAGTAATTTCAAAAATATTGAAATCCTACCAACAACTTCTCAGATCACCAAGGTATAAAACTAGAAATAAATTTTAGAAAGAAATCAAAAAGGCTCACAAATACATGGAGACTTAACAACATTCTCCTAATTAATCAATGGGTTAATGACCAAATCAAAGCAGAAATCAAAGAATATATGGAGACTAATGACAACAACAACACAAAGCCACAACTTCTGTGGGACACAGCAAAGGCAGTTCTAAGAGGAGAGTATATTGCAATCCAGGCCTATTTAAAGAAGGAAGAACATTCCCAAATGAATAGTCTAAAGACACAATTACTGAAATTGGAAAAAGAAGAACAAATGAGGCCCAAAGTCACCAGAAGGAGGGACATAATAAGATTAGAGAAGAAATAAATAAAATTGAGAAGAATAAAACAATAGAAAAAATCAATAAAACCAAGAGCTGGTTCTTTGAAAAAATAAACAAAATAGATAAACCCCTAGCCAGACTCATTAAGAGAAAAAGAATCTACACACATAAACACAATCAGAAATGAGAAAGGAAAAATCACGACGGACCCCACAGAAATAAAAGAATTATATGAGAATATTATGAGAATCTATATGGTAACAAGCTGGAAAACCTATAAGAAATGGACAACTTCTTAGAAAAATACAACCTTCCAAGACTGACCAAGCAAGAAACAGAAAAACTAAACACACCAATCACCAGCAAAGAAATTGAGTCTGTAATCAAAAAACTACCCAAGAACAAAACTCCCGAACCAGAGGGATTCACCTCTGAATTGTACCAGACATATAGAGAAGAAATAACACCGATTCTCCTTAAAGTTTTCCAAAAAATAGAGGAGGAGGGAATACTTCCAAACTCATTCTATGAAGCCAGCATCACTCTAATACCAAAACCTGGCAAAGACCTCATCAAAAAAGAAAATTACAGACCAATATCCCTGATAAATGTAGATGCAAAAATACTCAACAAAATATTAGCAAACCGAACTCAAAAATACATCAAGAGGATCATACACCATGATCAAGTGGGATTCATCTCAGGGATGCAAGGATGGTATAACATTCGAAAATCCATCAACATCATCCACCACATCAACAAAAAGAAGAACAAAAACCACATGATCATCTCCATAGATGCTGAAAAAGCATTTGACAAAATTCAGCATCCATTCCTGATTAAAACTCTCAACAAAATGGGTATAGACGGCAAGTACCTCAACATCATAAAGGCTATATATGGCAAACCCACAGCTAACATCATACTTAACGGCGAGACGCTGAAAGCTTGTCATCTAAGATCAGGAACAAGACAGGGATGCCCACTCTCTCCACTGTTATTCAACACAGTACTGGAGGTCCTAGCCACAGCAATCAGACAAAACAAAGACATACAAGGCATCCAGATTGGTAAAGAAGAAGTCAAATTGTCACTATTTGTAGATGACATGATACTGTACATAAAAAACCCTAAAGATTCCATTCCAAAACTACTAGAACTAATATCTGAATTCAGCAAAGTTGCAGGATACAAAATTAACACACAGAAATCTGTTGCTTTCCTATACACTAACAATGAACTAACAGAAAGAGAAATCAGAAAAATAATTCCATTCACAGTTGCTTCAAAAAGAATAAAATACCTAGGAATAAACCTAACGAAGGAAGTGACAGACCTGTACTCTGAAAACTACAAGACACTCCTAAGAGAAATTAAAGAGGACACTACCAAATGGAAATGCATCCCATGCTCTTGGCTAGGAAGAATAAATATTGTCAAAATGGCTATACTACCTATAGCAATCTACAGATTCAATGCAATCCCTATCAAAATACCAACAGCTTTCTTCAATGAACTGGAACAAATAATTCTAAAATTCATATGGAACCACAAAAGACCCAGAATAGCCAAAGAAATCCTGAGAAGGAGGAATAAAACAGGGGGAATTACGCTCCCTGACTTCAAGCTCTACTACAAAGCCACAGTAATCAAGACAATTTGGTATTGGCACAAAAACAGACCCACAGACCAGTGGAACAGAATAGAAAATCCAAACATTAACCCAAACATATACAGTCAATTAATATTTGATAAAGTGCCTTGGATATACAATGGGGAGATGACAGCCTCTTCAGCAGCTGGTGTTGGAAAAACTGGACAGCTACATGTAAGAGAATGAAACTGGACTACTGTCTAACCCCATACACAAAGGTAAACTCAAGGTGGATCAAAGACCTGAATGTAAGTCATGAAACCATAAAACTCTTAGAAAAAAACATAGACAAAAATCTCTTAGACATAAACATGAATGACTTCTTCATGAACATATCTCCCCAGGCAAGGGAAGCAAAAGCAAAAATGAACAAATGGGACTATATCAAGCTGAAAAGCTTCTGTACAGCAAAGGACACCACCAGTAGAACAAAAAGACATCCTACAGTATGGGAGAATATATTCATAAAAAACGTATCTGATAAAGGGTTGACATCCAAAATATATAGAGAACTCATGCACCTTAATAAACAAAAAGCAAATAATCCATTTAAGAAATGGGCAGAGGACATGAATAGACACTTCTTCAAAGAAGAAATTCAGATGGCCAACAGGCACATGAAAAGATGCTCCACATCACTAATCATCAGAGAAATGCAGATTAAAAGCACAATGAGATATCACCTCACACCAGTGAGGATGGCCAACATCCAAAAGACAAACAGCAACAAATGTTGGTGAGGATGTGGAGAAAAGGGAACCCCCTACACTGCTGGTGGGGATGCAAATTAGTTCAACCATTGTGGAAAGTTGTATGGAGGTTCCTCAAAAAACTCAAAATAGAAATACCATTTGACCCAGGAATTCCACTCCTAGGAATTTACTCTAAGACTGCAGCAGCCAGTTTGAAAAAGACGGATGCACCCCTATGTTAATCACAGCACTATTTACAATAGCCAAGGAATGGAAGCAACCTAAGTGTCCATCAGTAGATGAATGGATAAAGAAGATTTGGTACATATACACAATGGAATATTATTCAGCCATAAGAAGAAAACAAATCCTACCATTTGCAACGAAATGGATGGAGCTACAGGGTATTATGCTCAGTGAAATAAGCCAAGCCGAAAAAGTCAAGTATCAAATGATTTCACTCATATGTGGAGTATAAGAACAAAGAAAAAAACTGAAGGAACAAAACAGCAGCAGACTCACAGAATCCAAGAATGGACTAATAGTTACCAAAGGGAAAGGGACTGGGGAAGATGGGTGGGAAGGGAGGGATAAGAGGGAAAAAGAAGCACTACGATTAGCAGAGGGAATATTGGGGTGGCACGGTGAGGGCTGTACAACTCAGAGAAGACAAGTAGTGGTTCTATAGCATCTCACTATGGTGATGGACAGTGACTGTAATGGGGTTGGGGGGATCTGATAAAGGGTGTAGTTTAATAACCATAATATTGCACATGTAATTGTAGATTAATGATACCAAATAAATTATTTAAAAAAAAATTACAGACTAAAGAAAAATGGGAAGACATTTTTCTAAAGAAGACATACTGATGGCCAACATACACATGAAAAGATGCTCCACATAGCTAATCATCAGGGAAATGCAAATCAAAACCACAATGAGATATCACCTCACACCACTTAGAATCGCCATTATCCAAAAGACAAGAAATAACAAATGTTGGCAAGGATGTGGAGCAAAGGGAACCCTCCTACACTGTTGGTGGGAATGTAAATTGATCCAGCCACTGTGGAAGCAGTATGGAGGTTCCTCAACAAACTGAAAACAGAAGTACCATATGACCCAGTACCTCTACTTCTAGGAGTTTACCCAAAGAAAATAAAATCTCTGATTCAAAAAGATACATGCAACCCATATTTTCATTGCTGCATTAATTACAATAGCCAGGATATGGAATCAACCAAAGTGTCCATCAATGAATGAATGGATAAAGAAGATGTGGGACATATGCACAATGGAATATTATTCAGCCATAAAAAAGAAAAGAAATTCTGCCATTTGCAACAACATGGCTAGTCTTAGATGATATTGTGCTATGTGAAATAATCCATGTGGAGACAGACAAATACCATATGATATCAGTTATATGTGAAATCTAAAAACAGAATGAACAGAACAGCAGCAGACTCATAGACACTGAAAAGTCACTGGTGGTTACCATGGGGGAGTGGGAGGGATTCATGGGTGTGTGGGGAGGAGGAGAGGGATAAAGGGGTACAAAAATTCTCTGTCATAATACAAGTTGGTTTTGGGGACAGTAGTACATCATGGAGAATATAGTGAATGATTCTGTAACAACTTCCTATGTTGACAGATAGTAACTGTGTAGTTGAGGTGAGGATTTAATAATGTGGGTAAGTGGTGAACCACTGCATTGTATACTTGAAACTAATATAGAAGTGTATATCAACCATATTTCAAAAAGAAAAATGTAGTTGAGGGAGCATATGGTTTTTTAGTCATTGATGGGTTTTTCTGTTAAGCTCTCACAGATCACTTGTGATCAAAATACAACTGGGAAATAAATAAACATCTAAGTCAAAATAAGCTTTAAAGATTCTGTTATACAACATTGTAACTGTAGTCAAAAATAATGTATTATACATTTAAGACATTTTTAAGGGGGTAAATCTCATGTTAAATAGTCTTACCACAATAAAATAAAAAAAATAATTAAAATTAAAAATTAAATTAAATCAAATAAAGTAGTTATAGCCTACTTATGACCCTAAGAACATACCTTCAAATTAAACAAGTAAAATCAAAGTGAATTACAAACAGAAACTGACAAAATCATTATCTGAGAGACACGAACCTCTGTCATAAAATGGCAGATAAAATAATAAGAAGCATAAAAAGTATCCTGGCAATTTTAGCAACACAAATATTCTATTAGACACATAAAGGCCTGCAACCAAACAAATTAAATAAAGCATATTTATTAAAAATTTACAACACAATTCATGCTTAAAATTTCAGTATTTTTATTAAAGCCAAAATAAATCACAGCTGCTTCATTTAGTCCTCTACAGTTTAACATTCTATGGCTGGTATTTTGCAATTTAATAATACAATAGACAAATAAGGCTTAAAGATGGGAAAGAAAGAAAAGATTATTATTATTGCAGATATTAAAATTATATAAATAAAATTTAAACAGATATTTATAAAAAATTAGAAAGTTTTAAAAGGTTACTGGATAAAGGATAAATATATGAAATTTGTTTTTTATATCTTTATAACAGTGTTACTGTGCAACCTAGTAGAAAATGGAGTGTTACAAATATAACATTCACAATAGCAATGCAAACTATATGATACCTGATAAAGGTCCTTTTAATTAAAAATTTCTAATTGAAGTATAGTTGACATACAATATTATATTGGTTTCAGGTATACAAAATAGTATTCAATAATTATATATATTATGAAGTAATCACCATAAATGTAATTACCATCTTTCATCATGCAAAGATATTACAATATTATTGACTATATTGCCTATGCTGTACTTTTCATCCCCATGATTTACTTATTTTACAATTGGAAGTTTGTACCTCTTTATTCCCTTCACCTATTTCACTCATCCTGGTACCCTCTTCTCCTAAGGCAACCATCATGTATAGATAGGTTGATTTTTCTTTTGTTTGTATGTTTAGATTCCACATACAAGTAAATCACATGGAATTTATTTTCCTGTGTCTGACTTATGTCATCAGGTATAATACCCTCTATGTCCATGTATGTTGTCACAAATGACAAGATTTCACTCATTTTTATGGCTGGGTAGTATTCTATTTCATATATGTACCACATCTCCTTTATCTATTATCTGTTGATGAACACTTAGATTGCTTCCATATATTGACTATTGTAAATAATAATTCATTAGACATAGGAGTGCGTAGATCTTTTTGAATTAGTTATTTGTTTTCTTCAGATAAATACTCAGAGATGGGATTACTGGGTTGTCTGATATTTCTTCTTTTAACTTTTTAAGGAATCCATCCTATTTTCTGTAGTGACTGCATCAACTTATTTTACCACCAATAGTGCATGAGGGTTGCTTTTAGAAAAGGTCTTCTAGAAATAACTACAGTATCTTTATGGAGAATATTACAAAATAATATAAAAGAACATAAAAAAAGATCTAATAAATGGTAACATATATATACCATGTTCATGAATTAGAAGATTCAATATTATAATAGTATCAATTGTTCCTCAATTAATCCATAAATTCAGAGGAGGTTGAAAGAAAACCTAACAGGGTTATTTGTGTATATAAGAGTTAATTTTCTTAAATCCTTATCTGTTGAAGCCATTGCTATTTTTGAGTTTTCTGTAACATATAATCTGACTAAATCCTAATTATTCTGCCAACTTCCTTACTCCCTTCTTTTCTAAAAAATATCAAACCACTTATTACAACATATAAGCATCTGAAGAGTTAAAATAACAAAAAAGGGGAGAAAAGTAATTGGAAACTAACATGTTAAGAACCTGAAATAAAAGTTGTAAATGAAAAATAACATGGCTAGTTTAAAAAAAAAGTAGTGTCTTCAACCAAAGGGAATAAAATGCATTTATATGGTATGAAATAACATTTTTGGTGAGGTTGCTCTGACACAGGTTGACCGAAAGTAAATTCCCCAACTGCTCTTATTAAACTACACCTACCAGCATCAACTAGTTTTGGTAAATAAAGAGAATATTTATTTTTCTTTTTTACATAAAAAGAAAGCTTTCATTGGAGCTTCTTGCTGGATGATTAAAAAAAATAAAGCTTGCTGATTCTAGATTCCTCTTGTAATGGCCTCCTCACCATACCTGATAGAGTCTCCATGCACCAGGCAAGTGGGCCATGTCTTAGCTCCAACGTTTTAAAGCCTTGTTAGGAGCAATGAATGAACATGATAACAACATTCAAATGATATCATAAGCAATGAAATGAAGATGCTTCTCAGTCTATTTTCAGTATCCTACTTTCACTTCCCATAGTAACTGAATTTCACTAATTTTGTGTTTGTTTTAAATTCCTTTATGGTTGTTCTTGTATTTCAAAATAATACATCAGTACTACTGATTTCTTGGCTTGGCTTATGAGATTCAAACAGTATCCACTATGAAATATGAGGGATTTTGCTTTATTCTTTTGGAAGCAGATTGTTCTGTTTTGCTTTATGACTTGTGCTTTTTGAGCTTTGTTTAGGAAGTCCGCTAAGGACTTCCCTTAAGTTCTTCTCCTTTCCTGCTTCACAATATCTTTTTCCACTTTCTTCTTCTAATTTGATAATTTGATGCCATTTGTAGGTGCTTATTTACCTGGCTCTACATTGTGTTGTGGGGTAGGTGTTGGATAGAGGTACAGTATTCTTTCTCTCCATGTTCTTCTCCACTATCTCTGGAGTGGCCTTTCTTCCCCTACTTGTTTTGGTTCTGTTGCTTTTATGATATATTTATTAGATTTGCATATGTGTATGTTTGTGTGTTCATAGGTATATGCATGTGGGACTGTCTCTGAGCTAATCTATTTCGCTGGTCTACTCTGTTCTGTGGTCAAACTGTCTGTTCTTCAATGAGCACTGTGCTGTTATATAAGTTTTATTAGTTTATGTAGGCTTTATAGTATGTCAATATCTAGAAAGTCAAAGGCTACTTATTTTTCAAAATTAAACTAGCTAGTTTACCATATGAATTTAAGATGAAATTTTTAAAGATTTTTTAAAGATTACATTGATTTTATAGATTAATTTGATGAAAACTGATACCATGACATCCCATCTAAGAATGTGGAATAGATTTTCCTTTATGTCATTCAATGGAATTTAAAGTTTTCCAGTATAAAGCTTTGTGCCTTCACATTTTAAAAACTTGTCCCTGCATGTTTTGTAGTTTTGTGGTTATTGCCATTAGGTCTTATTTTTAATTATGTGTTTTAGTTGGTTATTGCTATAATAGAAAAATGCTGTTGATTTTTATAAGGTGATATTTTATCTGGCAACTTGCTGAAATCTCATATAATTTCTAATAACTTAATCTCATTTCATTCCATAAAATGAATGAATTTCTTCCTCCTCCACTTCTCACTTATTTTTCTTTCCTACAGGAATGGTGAGACCCTTTGCCTTTAATCTAAATGGTAATGGTAACATGATTTGATCTTAAGGGATGTTAACAGATATGTGTCTAAAGTTTCTCTATTTAGTATGATGATTACTCTAGGTGTTGCGATGAAATTTTTCTTTATTTAGGGAAGTTTTATCCTATTCCTAATTGATAAGTTTCCTAGTATTAAATCACAATAAATGTTGAATTTTCTCAAAGGTTACTCACATATTTTATGGAGGACCTCTATTGCTCCCAGCATGAAAGGATGAAAAACATCACTCCACGCATTCACGTGTTCCACCTCAGCCCTCCTCCTAGCTCTGTCATCCGTACATTACTTTTGCATTGTCAAAGTTTCTTATTTATATTGTTTGGTAATCAAAATTAAGTCTTTCATATTTTTGCTTTTGGTGGATCATAAAATTTGAAAACAAGTAATAACCCTTAAAATATTATGATTATGAAATAATATTCACTCTAGAACCAAATTTTATGATTGAGTCCTAAAATAAGTGAATGCAATTTCATGTCACTAAACTCTGTTCAGATTGCAAGAATAAGGTATAATTATTTCTGTTCTTTGATTATTTAGTATCATTCCAACTTTCAGATTTCTCCATGTTTATAAAATGTTTTTGTGTAAAGTGTTTTGTTTTCCTTGGTTTTCTAATTACATTTTTATTTCTTATTAGCAGAAGACATATAACATTCCTAACAAAGAATATATTCCATATTGTATTCGTGTGGTCTGTCTGTTCAATGGAATCCATAGCTTTTGCTTGAAACTATTTTTCTTAAAACTCTTTACTTCAGTCCTAATTTGGACTGATGACATTCTTTACCTCCTGTTGTCATGCTGACATCTTTAATCATAGACTCAGGGTTCTTGGGTTCTCAAGTTTCCTCTTTCTTAGATTGCCTTTTTGTTTTAAAGGAATATCTTGAATAAAATTTACTAGTAAAACATCTTTAGTTCTTGCATGTCTGAAATTGTCTTTGTTTTGCCTTTACAATCTTGCTGACAGTTTGATTTGATTTAGATTTCTAGATTCAAAATAACTTTTCCTCAAAACTTTGGATGCATTCATTCCTGCAGAGACCAGCTCCACAAACCAGCTGAACCTGAGTAGAGTGGATGAGGAGCTTAAGGAAAATACAGAGAAAGACACAAAAAAGACACAGAAATCAAAGCTGGGATTAGGAGGTTCATGGCCCACGATGGCAGACAAGTGACGCAGTATTTTCTGAGCACCACTTATATACACAAGCTCATAATGCTGTCACTTCTGAATTGTAGATGTGACTACATTATCCGGTGTAGTCACTTCTGTTTCCCGTGATCTCACTTCTGGTGATATCATTCCCTGGTGCCCGGATCTGGTGATGTCACTTTCAGGGTGACATCACATCTGGCCCTCCACACATTCCTCTCCATATTTTCCAGAATTAAGGATAGCTAAAGAAAAGTATGATAGCTTTCTCTCGCCATTCCTTTGTAGAGAAGATTCCAGTGCTACCTAATGTTCATATTCCTTTTCCAAGACAGAATAATATTTGTAGGAAGAAACTCCATTGGCATTCCATTTGAGAAAATATAACATGAGATTTAGAATTGACTGAGATGAGAGACTTTTTTTTTTAACTTTGCTAATGGCTGGTCATGTAGGGCAAAGTTATCTAATGAAGAACTAAAAATGTGTTTATAATATAGGTCCTTCATAGATTCCAGAATATAATTTATTTAACAGTCATTGTTATGGTCTTGCAGATGACAAGATCCAAGTCAGTTAATATTTTCCTGGGACTTGGTTTCTAAATGAGCAGATGAGTGTAGGTCAGTGGCCCTTCTTGGAGGTCCTGAGACCTTTAAAGATTTAATGAAATCTATGGATCTTCTGCCCAGAAAATTGCTAGTACATACATACAGAGATATTATGCTGTATTTCAGAAAATTACATAACCCCTTGAAGAGATCCATATACCCCGTAACTGCCTTTCCAGATATCCTGGGTGAATGGGTCCTAGGAAAAAATGCTCTGGTCCAACCCAGCATTCTCAAATTGTAGTTCATGGACCACCAGCATCAGCAACATCTGTAAACTGTAAGAATGTAGATTCCCAGGCCTTTTCCACTCCCACTGCATTAGAACTTCCTGGACTATGGCCTGGGAGTGCATGCTTCCAAGCTCACTGAGAAGCACTAGCCTGCATGGTTTCTAACATCCCTTTGCATTTGAGAATTCCATAATTGTCATGATATTTTTACTGAACATCTATTACCGGCAAACTCCCTGGGAAATATGGAAACGTGTGTGGTGGGCTTCCTGTTCTTGTCTCACTTAAAATTCAGTTGAGATGAAGGGAACACTTGGCAGTTACCTCTTAACTGCAGTGACGTATGATAAAATAGAAGAGGATGTGATGATTAAACTCTAAGTGAGCTGTCTGCACCCCCATGTCTACTGTGATAGGACAGAGCAGTCAAGTCAGGGAGCAGGTGGAACCAGAGACCAGCAAGAAGGTGTGGGAGGGGCCAGTCACTGGTGTGGAGAGTGAGCCGTGTCAGGGACAGAGCAGGGTGAGGAGGGCATGCCAGGGTCCCTGTGAGTCAGCTAGCAAAACAGTGCAAGAGTGAGAAAAATGGGCAGCCACATAGGAACCAGACTGTGGCAAGCCTGCCTATGGAGAAAGACGTTTTTCATACTTCAAAGAATGTTTACTCAATGAAAAATAAATCTATTTCATTTTTGTGTATAGAACGCAGGTTTACTATTCAAAAAGAAATCATGCAAGACAGAAACATACATGCCAAAAAACAAACTTCCTAGGAAGCTGCCTCAAAGCCACACTGAAGCTTGGTTCACACTAGAGATGATGAGTCAGGAGTGTCCTTCCAGCCGACGACACTTCAGAACCTTTGGGAATTCTCTGCCGCAGAGGTTCTCTGAGAGGCACAAGGCTCCAGGAGCCAGAAAGGCAGTGTCTTTTCCTGTTTGAACTGCATTGGACTTTCCTGAGACCTTGTTTGCACAGCTTATATCTCTGGTTCCATTCTTACTCCTGTAATTTACCTTCCTGTACTTTGCAAAACAATCTGCACATTTTTATAAAAATAGCCTTTGTTTTTGATACCCAAGCCTTAATTATTCTGGTAGATTCTTTTTACATTGTCAAGGTATGATAGTAGGAGACAGATGGATGTCTCTGTAGCAATTTGCTCAACGAATTCAGATGGAATAAGCCCTCCACTTACATATCTGCACCCAGCAGAGTTCTACTGAAAAGTACACTTAGACTGCTCCAGAAACTCTGCTTTTAGCAGAAATGCTGGGATATGCATGTTGCTGCTACCGTGCAAACCATCTGACCTGTCAGATCCAGAGGCAAAGCACTCCTTTGTGCAGTAAGAGGTCTTCATTTCAGTGGCACCTTCTTCGCCCTTCTAGTATTTTCACAGCTAGGAGGACGGTATGTACTGTGTGCACTAAATGAGCGGTTGCTCGCTCAGCGGTGAGCAGCAGAGGCGGAGACAGATTTTCCCCTTTAAATCAAACATCGATTGTAGAAAAAGAAACATGACATGAAGTCCTGAAATGGGGAAGTCGGTGATCTTCATTCTTCCCTACCACCAGCAGATGCCCGCTGCCCTGTCTTCAACTCAACAGCCTCACTCTAGCAGGCACAAAATAAAACATGTTCTGGCTGAAACGTGAGAAAAAGCCAGAGGTGGACACAGCTAATTGTATTTATGTCAGGTTTTGAGAATAATCAATATGTCCTTGCTTTATTATTCATGTCTGGTCCAGCGTACACACATCTACCACTCGCTGTTTGTCTGCTTTATTCCTTGAGCTCAGGAATCTCTGTGCAAACGCCTCCTCAAGGAACAGGAAAGGTTTCTCTGAATGCTTGCAGCCTCCGAGCGACACTAAAGCTGACAGGTGATGCTGTCTTCCGCAGCCAATTTGTTTTCCCTTCTGCTGTAACCAGGCCATGGTCTCAGTTGGGAATCTAGCAGTCAGATTACTGTTTTATGTTCCCAGAGCTAAATTAATTCTCTTCCCCAGTATTTTTATCCACTCAGCACAGGCAGTTCCTTAGTAAGGAATAGTTATTCTTTCTCATTGAGAATTATATCAAAGATAAGGGGCCTTTTCACGAGACCCCTGTTTTGCAGAGGCAATGCCTCATCGTGGGATTGCCACATAAATGATGCTGATGCCCACACCTCTTCTGAACAGCGGGGTGCTGGGGCTCCCCCAGCAATGGTCCTGCTCTGCTCAGCACCTGGGGTTCCCCACCACACCCTCAGCAAATCCTGTCACCCTCACCTTCCAATAGCAGTGTTTCCCACTGGCCTGAGCACTTCCTGGGCAGTGGTGTTCCTCTGGATTCTGATCTCTTCTGTGGCCACCGACAGCGCCTAGCACCTTCTTGTGTCCGTGGCTCACAGCTGCTGCATCAGACAGCTCAGTGCTGCCTTCCCAGTGCTGTGCAGGGGCCAGACGGCGAGGAGGCAAGCCTTCATGCCTGATTTATGACCTTGGAGTGAAGCTGGTGTTGACCCACACTAAAAGACAAGGTGTATATGGGGAAGAGCCGATTTGGGGTGAATCCTTTGGCTTCTGCCTACTTCTTGGGCCATGTGGAGACACTCATAGCCAGGATCCTCACCCGGAGGCAGTGTAGCATCACAGCCACGGTGCTTCCTGTCCCCTCTGTGTCCTCACTCAGGTGGGCCTCCCAAAGGGGCTGCTTGATGGGGCCTCATGTCCTGCCCACAGCCAGGTCCAGATCACAGACTGAGATGGGATGGCTTCTCAGCGTGCGGTGCGCTCCGCGGTGCCAGACCACCTAGCTGCGCAGTGCAGGGACGGCCCCTGCCTCCAGGCCACCCAGAGGTCGATGTGAAAAGGGTTTGACCCCAGGCAGCCTGGCTCTGGCCTCTGGTCCACTACACAAGAGACGAGTCGGGCTCAGGCACAAGAGTTAGGTTGTCAGAGGAGTCTGCTCATCGCTCAGGTGTTTTCTGCTAGGTTCACGCAGCGCTCCAGCCTGGACGTCGCAGCCCTGTCTTGGGGGGTGGGACGTAGGGCCGTACAAAGAAATTCCTGCCGTAGTTCTTGTTCGCCATGCTGGATCCTGATTTTCTCCCATCCTTGTCTTTTTTCCCACAGGAAATCTGGAGTTGTTTTCTGCATCAGTCTTGTATCTTTTCTTATTGACATTTGGAAAAATAAGTCATGTCATTTTTAATGATGCAAACTGGTTAACTTCTCTATAAAGTTCCATCCTAAAACGATTTGACAAGAAACTAGGATACCTTTTTATACGGCTATGATATTTCTGGACATTTCAAAGTTGTCTGACATTTTTCCTTGTTTTGTGGACTACTTGTTTCTATTTTACTTCTAGAAGCTAGTAAGTTAGTTTATCAGAGATATTGTTAAAAAACAAAATATGTAAACTATTTCCTGTACTTCATGCATAGAATGTAGCAATTTCAAAAAAAAACCCATGTATGCTTTAATTAATATTGTACTAATAGAGAACCTCTTGGTGAATGTGACTGGGGTGGCTTTTCCAACACTTAAATCAAATTTGCTTATTTTAAAATAGTTGTGTTGTATTTTGTGGTACTTTTGATTTTGACCTGCACTTAATATTTCTATAGATTTTTTTGAACTCCAGATTCTCAAGCAGAATTGCTTATCAAGATTTTAGTTATGAAGAGACTGCTTATATAATCACCATCTCTGTACCTATTTCATGTCTCCAACTTGTACTCAATACATAAAGCTGATTTCTGTAATGTTCATGTTGCTGAAAGTCCAGTTTCTCTCTTGGCTGGTGAGAAATCTGCTTCACTTAATGTTATGTGCAGTCAGGGAACCTGATGGCAAAATCACAGCCCTAAGTGCTGGGGAGTCAAAGTACCCCAGTGGCTGATTGCCTCAGGTTCAGGGGCTGGGGCGAGCTGCCACCTGCCTCCTGGACTGAGGGAACACGGCTGTCCCCACTTCCAGAACCCATCTCAGCTGCCCCACTGGACTGTTAGACACAGTCTCTGCTTTCTTGTGACCCTCTTGTCTGCAGGGACCTCATGCTTTCTTGCCCACTGGCTTTGGTCAGGAGCATCTTAGCCCATCAGGCATGTTTCAAATAACATTTAAATTGGCAATTTCTCAGCACACAAAATTGTTGTTGCAAAAACATGCACAGCTCTAATTTGACTTGGGTGCTGGCTGCCCAGGGAAGCTGGATCCATCATGATTCATCGATCTGCACACTATGACTTGTGCTCTTTCCTGTATTAATGTTATATTCAGTAAATATAATTATAAAAAAAACATGAGAAAAGAAGCATCATACAATGCCAGCTTGTAGTATCCAGATGTATTTTCTGGGTGAAGAGGATAAGTATTGGGCCTTACTCTGTACAAATGCCCAAATGCCTATTAACTTGCAGGTCTAGTGGAAAACTTTCTCCTTTGTTGTTAATCTCTGCCTCTGCAATTGCTCATCTTGGCTCCAGGGCTGGTCCTGCTGTCCCCAAATCCTGAGCATGGTCAGCATAATGAACTCAAAATCTCATCCCTTCAAACTATGATTTGCTCTTCAGGCTGGAACTTGAATTTGCAACCTTTAAAAGGCAGTCAAAGTACCACTGTGAAGGTGTGGTCTCAGAGCCACTATCTTTTTTAGAGAGCTTATTCCAAAATCAAAGAAAAGTGTCTAAACAAAACATTGAGATTTCTATCACTGCTTGTGAGATAAAATGATGGGGCTAAATTAAGCTGAGCAGATTATGTTCCTTCATGCTTTATTTTGGAACTGTTTCAGGTTTGAATGAAAACCAATGGATTTAGGCAAACAGAGTGGCTGGACTCCTGAGCTATTATTACAAGAAAAAGGTATAAGACAGAAACAAGTATAGGTAGCTGCCCTCACTGGAACTTTGATACAAGTAATATTAAAAAAAATGAGACTTGTCATTCAAAGAAGTAAACATTGTAATCGCAACAGATCTGAGATAAGAAATAGATGTTTTCTTTCTTGGCTGTGGGCAAAGTTAAATAACAAGGGGACAAGTTGCAAGGGGCAAAACATAATGGAAACTAAATATTTTCATCTTTTATGCTTCTCTTTTCTTTTCTCTTTCATTTCATTCTATTTTGTTTCTTTTATTTTCCTTTCTTCTCCTTTGCAAAAAGATTATTGCAGTTTTGAAACTCTCATGTGGGTTAATGGCTAAAATGAATTCATGAACTATTTACTGGCTTTGCCTTATCTGATGGGATTGACTCTGTTTTGACAAGTAAATTAGAGAATATTTCCTGAAGCAGTGAAAACAGAATGACCCTTCGGGGTCTGAGGCCATTGTCATGCCGTTAAAGCTGCCTGGGAGAACGTATGATTTTGCAAACGTATGGGGCCCTTTGCCTTGCACTTAGCTGTCCTGATTCATATAACAACTTACAGGGGTTCCCTCCTGCATACAGGCCTCTCTTGCCTTCCCCACTCTAAAAAAGCACATTAAAAAAGTAAATTTCTTGCAGGTTGATTCTAGTTGATGAGTGTGTTTAGAATTTAGCCTGCAAGTGTTTATCTCTTTGGGGGATTTTCTGCACTAGTATAATTATGTTGAGAAGACCAGAACATTCTTTATAATGTCTGAGGACATCACTTGTCACCTCCTCAAAGGAAATAGGGCACCATGGCCAGGAGCTGTGACTATGGGACGTGGGCTGGCTCAGTGGCCTTGGGACATTGGTTAACTACTCTAAGACTACACGGTCTTCCGTAAAAATAGGGGCAATGATGGGTGCTCCTTTCCTGGAGTCATGAGCCATAAAATACTTAGCCCAGCCACATGGTAGGTGCTCAGCAAGTGTTTGTCACAATGACCCAGAGGCCATGCTTCATCCCCATTGTAGGCCATGGGTCCCTGTAATCCCTTCTGCAGGGAAAGAACGAGATTTAAATTAATGATGCTGCATGTTCCTGGATGCATGTTCCTGGATTTTATACATTGATATGTTTTGTTCCTGTACATATTTTTTTTGTTTGTATGCCTCCCCTCCTTCACATTGTTCCTCAAATGTCATCTTCAAAGTGAGGCCCACAGTGACTATTTTATTTAAATTTCAAGCCCTACTCCTCATCCAACCCCATCCTGGTTCTGCTGCTGTCCCATATCCTGTTTTATTTTTCTCATTGGCATTTATCATTTTTTAAGGATACCATATAACTCATTTATTTGTTAAGCTATTGTCTGTTTTGCAATGTTAGAATGTGAGCTTCTTGAAACCAGGGATATTTATTTTTTTATTGCTGAATTTCATGTCTCTCAAACAAAATCTTGCTAGGTAGTAAGCTAAGACACTTAGGAAATGATGGCAAAAATCTTATCCATGTTTTGCCTCCCTTGGACAGAATTTGGGTTTTAGAAAAGATCCAGGTTGAAATCGTGGTTTCTCCACCAACCGTGTGACCTGAAGCAAACTATTCAACCTCACCAAACCTCATCTGTTTCGTCTCTAAAATGGGGACAACAGTGTCCACCCACAGGGATGCAAGGATTAAATGAGAAGATGGATTTGGCAATGCCTGGCATCAGAGGGTAGTAAACATTCAGATTCTTATTCTTTTAAGAATAAAAGGTGCTGGGACAGTCCACATACAAGGCTGGTTCATGAAAGTGGAAAGTACCCCCACTAATTAGATCTTTCAGAAGTTAGATGAAATAAAACTGTAGTGGATGAATGCACTCCAAAGATGTCCTTGTCAGCTATGAATATGTTATGTTTTATGGCAAACGGACTTTGCAGAAGCCATTAAAGTATGGACCTTAAAATAGGGAGATTATCTAGTGTTATCCAGATGGGTCTCTTCTAATGACATGAGTTCTTAAAAGCAGAGAACTTCCTCTGCCCAGAATCAGAGAGATGAGGCAGTTTCGAAATGTAAGGAACTGGACCCACCATTGGCAGAGGGGAGGCCACATGGAGAGCATGAGAGGGAATGTGATCAGTATCCAAGAAGGAATAAGGACCCCCTGGCTTACAGCCAGGAAGGAAATGCAGACCTCAGGCATACAACCAGAAGGGACTGAATTTGGGCAACAGTGTGACTGAGCTTGCTTGTGAGTGGATTCTTGCCCAGAGCCTCCAATAAACAACATAGCCGTGCCGACGCCTTGATTTCAGCCTTGAGAGACCTCAAGCAGAGGACCCAGCTGAAGCCAGCCAGACTTCTGAGCTACAGAAATAGATGCTAAATTTATGGCAGCAATAGAAATCTAATAGAAAAACCAGTGCAGTACACCAGAAATGAATTAATGATATGGTATGTAAATTGTTCCTTAATAAAGCTGTTTTAAAAATCTCAATACAACAAAATTATAAGATGTTAGTGAACTGGAGTAGGTAGATAAGAATGCCATGGAAGGGAGAAGTTCTACTCAACAAAGAATTCTGTAGTTCCTGAATTCTAGTATCTTCCACAGAGTTTCAGGCAGAAATGTGTTAGCCATGATGTCTTGGACAGACTGCATGCATGTTTACACTCAGGGAAATGCACAGAGAGGAAAACAAGATTCCTTATGGAATCACTAAAACACTGTCTCCCTTTAATGAGCCAAGGTTGAAGAGAAAAAAAATCAGAAAAAGTGTGTAAATCTCAGGCAATGAAAAAATTATGTAAAAGTTCACTAAATTGTCCCCTGACATGAGAAATGCACGTCTGAGTATTCCGAGCTGGCAGCTTTGAAAGGGGCCAGGTCGGCAGCACCATCAGTGTCTCTCTCTGGTGGTTCCCAGAGCCACCTGCCACCTGCCACTCTGGATTAAGACTCAGTAAGATCCATGCTTGGATCTGAGGATACGGGCTCCTGCGTGATGAACAGGAAGACTTCACTGCTGGGGTGGGGGGCAGGGGTGGCAGGCTGTTCCTTCAGTGCCTTTCTTCTGCGGATTTTCATAGTTCTTATCTCAGAAGCGGTCAGCTGCTGAATTTGGCTTCCTGTATAATTATTTTAGGAGAAGTCAAATAGCCATTTTGGGTTGAGCAAAGTGTGTACTGGTTCTTTCCTCCAGAGTGATCCAAAGGGTGTTACGAAATTTTGAACCTTAATGTCTTGGAAATAACGATCACCTTTGCATCATCAAGAAAATATCGATTTTCTGACTCACCTGTAACCTGTATTCATATCAGTTTGGTGCCAAGTGGAAAATAACAGGGAAATTTTCTTCACATCTTTGCATCACTTCCATCTATTGAACTGGAGCGATTCTCATTCCCTGATTCTTCTGATATGAAAGTCCTGTCTTAATTTTCTCATTGTTTTGAAATACATTTGCATTGAACTTTGGAATAATTTGACTGTCAGCTGGTTTTAGAGACATTGCTCTAAGTGTATATTTTTAAAAAGATAGCAAAGCTTTTAAGATTTGGCTTTTATTCAAGGGTGACCATAAAAACTGAACAACTTGAGAATAGCAAAAATTAAACCTCAAGCCATTGCTAGACTGTGTGCTCTGCCAGTGATGTAATAGAGACACTGCTCCCCTGGTTTTATGTGTTTGACTGCAAAGATTGCAGGTTTTAGAGAGACACAGACATGGGTTAGAACGCCACTTAATAACTAGATTTTCTTTGGCAGGAAAATTAGTTCCTCCAAGTCTAGGTTTCTTGATCTGTGCCCTGGAGATGCATGTGGCAGCCAATGACGTAATGTCTGAAGTGCTCAGCATTTCTGCTGCTGCTCCCAGGCCATTGCCACTCAAGTCCCATCAAAATCTGGCCTCAACTGAACTCGCCAGCAAATGGAATCATGGTTATGCTCACTCACCCTTTGCTCTTACATCTTCTTGGGGAAGTTTAAATTTGCTTTTATTTTTTAAGTTATATATATGTGTGCAATTCTTTGAGTTTTAACATGTGTAGAGGTTTGTGTGATTACAGTTCCATCAACCAAACAACTTCCTTTCACAGGCAGAGCCTCCCCTGACCCCACTCGCTGGCAGCCACCCATCTGTTCTCAGTCGGCTCCTATAGTTTTATCTTCTTGTCTTTTGTTGTTTTTGACTTTGTTTTTGTTTTTGACAATGTTATATAAACAGAATCGCATGTTATGTAACCTTTTGAGAGTGGTTTTCTCCCACCATGATTTCCTTGGGATTCATCTCTGTTATTGAGTCTTTTGATAGCCTTGTCCCGTTTCACTATCCGTTGCACAGTTACCCTGTCATCTGTTGAAGGACATGTGGGTGGCCACATGGGCTTGTGTTATACATTGAGTGAACATGGGCTTTACCTTTTCCCCTCTAGGCCTCTGCTTACAATAGTTCCCAAGCCAGACTTCCTGTTCTGCCTCTATTTCTTCCTTTTGTCTGACTATGTTCCAAGGGCCCTGCCCTCAGATTTGCATTATGAAAAAGGGAGGAAGAGAGATTAGTCCCCTTGCCATAACCTCCACTGATCCTTCCCTGAACTGTCCCAAACAGAACTGGCACCTCTCTTTTCCTGCTGTGTTCATGACTCTGTTATGTAGGTCTGTGTTAGGTACACCTCTATAGCTGGTACACTACAAGATCCCTGGGGTGCAGGTTTTATACGTCTTGGCATCCAGTACAGAGCTCAGCAGATTTCTCATGAAAACTGAATCAAATTGAATACAGCTGCGAAAAGGACTGAGTCTATCGAAATCGTGAAGTAGGAGGAGCTCTTCTTTTGCTTCCCAGCCTGTCCATTTGTAGCTTTTCTCAGACTTTTCCAACAATGTTGAGAGGCCCTCTGAACTCTCCTTTTCCCTAGCATGTCTTGCTCACAGGTAATTTGCAGTGAATTGCAAATGACTGATGGCTTAAAATGTGACCCAGTAGTATTTGCAACTTTAAAGAAACCAGAGTCCACTGGTATAGGGGTTAGCATATGAAATTGGAATTTCATCTATTACTCAGAAAGAGAGAAGGATATTGGGTAAGGATAATGGGCCTTTAAGCATTGTTGAAATCACACTATTCAAGAGTTTACCTACATCACCTTCACATGAGTCCAGGCTTACATGTACGGTTATTTATGGTCTCAAACTAGATTTTATAATCATGGCAGCAAACTTCAGAGATTATTGCTAGGTCTGACTGTCTGCTCCCACTGGGCCTGGGGCAAGGCATGGTTGGGAAAATCCTTACCATGAGGAACTGTTGGTCAAATTCAGGAACTTTTGTTGTGGAATATTTTAGGGGAAAAGCAGGAGGTGGAGCATGAGTGTTCTACAGATGAAGGCCACATTTCTTAATGTTTTCATACACTGTTTGCTGAATTTTGACTCTGTGTTCAGGCTTATTTTTAAATTGTCTAGATAAAACAGACAATATTAATACATAGCAAGTATTCAGTACCACACACCCCAAAGTCTAAGCCCATTTAGAAGTGCATGAATTCTATATTGAGCTTACTGGCTCAGTAGCTCAACAATGGTGGCATCTTTCTTATTTTTCTCCTGTATGCCCCTTTCCATCCCCCCATCCCCCCACTCAAATACACGCTGCCTCATTTCAAAGCAACATGAGGCCAATATATGACACAGCTCAATGAATTTTATGAAATAAATTAGTGTGCGACTTCACTGTTCAGAAGACTGAACCTTTTGTCGTGGCCATTAGTTCTGACCTGGAAGTTTTGGATTGTGATCTTGGATAACTGGGCAAACCCTTTTCTGGTTGGCATCTACATATAGGTTCAACAAAAGGGCTACCAACATATTCTAAGCCTGCCCTGACTCATTCTGTGGGCAATTTCCTCTGTCTCGCCAAATGCTCACATAGATATTCTACAACCATATAAATGTCTTTGGCCACTAAACTGTGCTTGTCTTGTTCTGACTGAGGTAAACCTAATCCTCTGATTGTTTTCTGTGATGCTTATGGTATTACAGGTCTCAAGGGTGTTGGAGTTTATAAGGGAATAAAACAGCATTTACTCAGAACCTGATATGCCAGACACTGTGCTAATACTGGCATATCTGCTCTCTATTTCATGCTCACAATAAATGTTAGAGAAAAATATGTGTGTCTATTTTTACAGATGAGAAGAAAGATGCTCAGAGAAGGCAATTCTCAGTCCTCATAAGTACAAAGTCAGGATTTGGATCCACATCTCTGACTACAGTTGTGACCCTTTCTTTGGAAGTTCTTGGCAGGGATCTGCCTGTAGTGACAGGCATGCTGTGAATAATGAATATGAGAAAGTCACTGAGATCTTATCTTTGGCACAGAGCATTTCTCTTTTTGGGAGACTCACGACACGTGGGAGTGGCATGTCTAGCAGGAGAGACAGCCTATTAAACTTCAATTTACCCTCAGACTTGACTCTTCCTTTGTTCCGCTACTTAGCTCATTATCTTGTACACTGTATTGCTATTTAGATTGTTAATTTCTGTGTATACTTTCATTTGTTTTCCTAGTTATATCAGTACAAGTCACAGGGCCAGAGGTGGTGATGAAGAGTTAGTCCCAGATCTTCACTGACAGTGGTCTGATAAGGGAAAGGCTGGGCTGGGCCAAATTCATAAAGGGTCCAGGTCAGAGCAAGAACTTCCTGGAAGTTCACTTCCTGCACCATTAGTCAAAAGCCCTGTTTACTACCTTATTATGTGTTACTTATTAGTGGGATTAAGTGGGTGAGAAAGAGAGCAAAAAAATAAGTAGGAGCAAATTTATTGATAGTGGCCATCTTTACAGTTCCATCAGTTAACTATTTCTTGCTTCAGTCTATCTACTTAGTTACCTGCTTGTGAGAATCATCTTTGTTCATAGTGTGCACATATTATATAGAGTTTAATTTCCTTTCTGAGGCCAAATCTCAGCAAAAATACATTCCTGTAGATTGGAAGTTCTTGGCAAAATGAAGGGTCTACCTTAATAGAAAAAACAAAAGAGTGTTCTTGATGTTATTAAAAACATGTTTTTAAATAAGGAATATGGAAAGTCGCTGAGCCTACCCCTCACCTAAAAATTTTTTTTTAGAAAACCCATATATTATATCCTTTTTTGGACAATTCTATATTAAAGTCTTTAAGACTCACAGTGAAGGAAATTATTTAGTTTCTTTAACATGACTTACCCAAATTTATTTTAACATGTAACTTTTTATTTTTGCAAGCCTAATTGACACCTGGAAAGAACACAGTTGGTAAGAGTTTGGAAATCACACCTTGTGGAGTAAAAATGTCCTTCTCACTTCTGTGTGAACCATGCCAATTTCTCAGCGGTGTGGGTGGAGCAGAGGAAGCAGTTTGGCACCTTCAGAATCCGTCATGGCTCAGGACCCAGGATCTCTTCTTGGGTGAGAAAAGCAATATAGAGTTAACACCAAATTCTTTTCCAACTAAAGTACTTAAAATATTCTTCAGCAATACAATCAAAGGAGGGGATTTTTAATACCCCACTTACATTAGTGGGTAGACCATCCAGACAGAGAACCAATAAGGAAACATTGGCCTTAAACAACATGTTAGACCAGGTGGACTTAAGAGTTAAATACAGATCATTCCATCTAAAAGCAAGAGAATACATTTCTTCTCAAGTGCATATGGAACACTTTCCAGGGTAGATCATACGTTATGCCACAAAACAAGTCTTAATAAATCATACTGAAATCATAACAAGCATCTTTTCCAACCACAATGGTATGAAACTGGAAATTAATTAGATGAAAAAAAAGGAAAATCCACAAATATATGGAGATTAAACAAAATGCTATTGAACAACCAATGAGTCAAAGAAGAAATCAAAAGAGAAATTTAAAATACCTTGAGATAAATTAAAATTGAAATATAACCAAAATTTTGGGGATGCAACAAAAGCAATTCTAAGAGGGAAATTCATAATGATAAATGCCTACCTCAAGAAAAAAAGAAAAGTCTCAAAAAAATAGCCTAACTTTATATCTCAAGGGATCATAAAAAGAACAAATGAAGCCCAAAGTTAGTAGAAGGAAGGAAATTACAAAGATTAAAGAAGAAATCAATGAAATAGAGACTAAAATGATAAAAGAGAAACTAAAAGATGCCCACAGATGGTTCTTTGAAAAGATAAAATTGAAAAGTCTTTAGCTTGACTCACTGAGAAAGAGAGAACTTAGATAAATAGAATCAGAAATAGAAAGAGGTGTTACAACTGATACCACAGAAATACAAAAGGATCATTAGACTACTATAAAAAATTATATGCCAACAAATTGGCAATCTAAGAAATGGATATTTCCCTAGAAAAATATGACCTATCAAAACTGAATCATGATGAAATACAAAATCTACCAAATACCAAATACTACTAAGAAGACTGATTCAATAATTGAAAACTTCCCAAAAACCAAAAGTCCAGGACCAGACAGCTTCTCAGGTGAATTCCACCAATCACTCAAAGAATACCAATCTTTCTCAAACTCTTCCAAAACATAGAAGAGGACAGAACACTTCCAAACTTAGTTTATAAGGCCAGCATTGCCCTGATACTAAAACCAAGCAAGCATAATAACACAAGAAAAGAAAGTTACAGGCTGTATCCCTGAAGAACACAGATGCAAAAATCCTCAACAAAATATTAGCAAACTTTATTCAGTAATACATTAAAAGGATCATACACCATGATCAAGTGGATGCAGGGATGTAAGCAGGGTTTAACATCCACAAATCAGTCAATGTGATACACCACACTAACAAAATGAAGGTTAAAGATCATATGATTGTCTCAAAAGATCCAGGAAAAACATTTGAAAAAATTCAACATCCATGATAAAACATCTTAACAAAATGGGTACAAAGGGAATGCATTTCAACCTAATAAAAAAACATATATAGTAAGCCCACAGCTAACACCATACTCAATGGTGAAAAACTGAAAGCCTTTCCTCTGAGATCAGGAACAAGACAAGTATGCCCACTCTTACCACTTCTATTCAACATAGTATTGGAAGTCTAGACAGAGCAATTAGACAAGTAAAATAAATAAAAGGCATCCAAATTGGAAAAGAAGTAAAATTGTCACTATTTGTAGATGACATGATATTATTTACAGAAAACCCTAAAGACTACATCAAAAGTGTTAGAAGTAAGTAAATTCATTAAATGCAGGATACAGTCAATACAAAAAATTATTTGCATTTCTGTACACTAATAAAGAGTTATCACAAAGAGAAATAAAGAAAACAATTCCATTTACACTTGCATCAAAAAGAATAAATTTAACTGAGGTGAAATGCCTGTATATTGAAAACTACAAGAAATTATTGAAAGCAATTGAAGAAGACAGAAATAAATGAAAGATATACTCTGCTTATTGGTTAGAAGAATCAGTATTGTTAAAATGTCCATACTACCCCGGCAATCTATAGATTCAATGCAATCTCTATCAAAATTCAATAGCATTTTTCAAAGAAATAGAACAAATAACATTATAATTTGTCTGGAACCACAAAAAAACTCTGACTAGCTGAAGAATCTTAAGAAAGAAGAACAAAACTGAGGGAATTATGTGTCCTGATTTTAAACTATATTATAAAGCTATAGTAATTAAAAGAATATTGGCATAAAAACAGACACATAGATAAGTGAAACAGAATAGTGAGCCCAGAAATAAACTTATGCAAATGACCAATTAATTTATGACAAATGGGCCAGAATATACAATAGAAAAAAGATAGTCTTTTTAATTAATGGTGTTGAGAAAACTTGACAGCCCCATGAAAAAGAATGAATCTGGAACATTATCTTACACCATACATAAAAATTAACTCAAAATGAAATAAAAACTTAGACATAAGAAATTACAAAATGCCTAGAAGAAAGCATAGCATCTTGACATAGGTTTTGGTGATGATATTTTGAATCTGACACCATGAACAAAAGCAACAAAAGCAAAAATAAACAAGCGGGACCAGATCAAACTAAAAAGTTTCTGCACAGCAGAGGAAACCATCAACAAAATAATAAAGCAAGCTACTAAACGGGAAAAATATTTGCAAATCACGTATCTGAAAAGGAATATTATATTTCTGATTTTGGATATTACAAAATATGTAAAGAACTAATTCAACTCAATATAGTAAAAAAAGAAATCCAATTAAAAGTGGGCATAAGCTCCACATTGCTAATTATCAGAGAAATCCAAATTAAAACCACAATGAGATATCACCTCACACCAGTTAGGATGGCCATCATAGAAAAGACTAGGAATAGCAAATGCTGGCGAGGATGCAGAGAAAGGGGAACCCTTCTCACTGCCAGTGGGAATGTAAACTAGTTGAACCATTGTGGGAAGCAATATGGGGGTTCCTCCAAAAACTAAAAACAGAAATACCATTTGACCTGGGAATTCCACTCCTAGGAATTTACCCAAAGAAAACAAGTTCTCAGATTCAAAAAGACATATGCACCCTATGTTTATTGCAGCACTATTTATAATAGCCAAGATATGGAAGCAATCTAAGTGTCCATCAGTAGATGAATGGATAAAGAAGAGGTGGTACATATACACAATGGAATACTATTCATCCATAAGAAAGAAACAAATCCTACCATTTGCAACAACATGGATGGAGCTAGAAGGTATTATACTCAGTGAAATAAGTCAGGCAGAGAAAGACAAATACCAAATGATTTCCCTCATTGTGGAGTATAACAACGAAGCAAAACTGAAGGAACAAAACAGCAGCAGACTCACAGACTCCAATAAGGGACTAGTGGTTACCAAAGGGGAGGGGTAGGAGAGGGCAGGCAGGGAGGGGCGGAGAAGGGGATTGCGGGGTATCATGATTGGTACACATGGTGTGTAAGAGGTTGTGGGGAAGACAGGGCAGCTCAGAGAAGACAAATAGGGACTCTGTGGCATCTTACTACACTTATGGACAGTGACTGCAATGGAGTATGGGAGGGACTCAATAATAAGGGTGAATGTAATAACCACATTGTTTTTCTTGTGAAACCTTCATAAGAGTGTATATCAATGATAGCTTAATTTAAAAAATGTACACTGTAAAAAAAAGTGGGCAGAAGATCTGGATAGATATTTTTCTAAAAGCATACTGATGGTCAATGGGTACAGGAAAATATGTTCAACATTATTAAGCACCAGGGAAATACAAATGAAAACCACAATGCGCTATCATCTCACATCAGAATGACTATTGTCAAAAAGACAGGAAATAAGTTTTGCCAAGGATGTGGAGAAAAGGGAAACCTTATGTACTGTTAGTGAGAATGTAACTTGGTGTAGCTACTATGGAAAACAGTGTAAAGTTTCCTCAAAAAATTAAAAATAGAACTGTGTTTTGATCCAGCAACTTTACTTTTGGGTATTTATCTGAAGAAAATGAAAAATAATTTGAAAAGAATATGTACCCCATGTTTACTACAGCATTATTTACCATAGCCAAGATATGGAAACAACCTAAGTGTCCATCGATGGATGAATGAATAAAGAAATCATGGGGTACACACACACACACACACACACACACACACACAGGAATATCATTCAGCCATAAAAAAGAATGAACAGGCATTTTGTTAAGTGAAATAATGCAGACTGGGAAAGACAAACACTATGTGATCTCACTTATATGTGGAGTATAAAATGAATGAACAGACAAGCAATTGAACTCATAGATAGAACAGGTGGTTTCCAGAGGCAGGGGGTGAGGATGGTAGAAATGAGCAAAGGAGATCAAAACAAACAAAAAAAGTCATGTTCATAGTAAAATATGTAATAATAGTCTATAAGTTCCACATTGATAAAACATAATATTCCTATTGATAAATGTATAGGACTTTGGAAGCAGGTGTCAGTGACTTAGAGTCCTAAAATGGAAATCAGGCACTGAGCTTCTGGATGGAGGAGGGACCCGGGGGAAAATGTCTCCTACTGTGCATATTCCCTGTACTCACAACAAACAACTTCATAAGAATTGCTTTGGAAGCATGGCAGAAGGAAAACCTTAAAGTTTCAAATGGAAATTAATTGTGAAGCGCTCAATATTGCTCATCTGAGAAATACAAAATATGTCAAAGTAGAAAACACACACTGCATTGCCTTTAACTTTTATTTTAATGTAAAGTTTACATAGGGACTTTTATTAGTGGACTTATGATTTCAGTCTTCCAACATTTTTTCCATGAAGGCTCAATAAGACATTCCAGTTCCAGGCATTTTCTTCATCACTGTTCTTGAAAACCAGAAACTCCTACCACTATGTACAGTGGTCCCCTTGTCTGTGGGGGAGACATTCCAAGATCCCCCATAGATGCCTGAAACTGGGGCTGGTACTGAACCTGTATGTAGTATGTTTTTTCTATACATATATACACCTATGATAAAATTTAATTTATATATTAGGTATAGTAAGAGCTTAAGAACAATAGTCAACAATAAAATGAAACAATTATAACAACATACTGTAATAAAAGTTATGTGTATGTGGTCTCTAACTTTCTCAAAATAGCTTATTGCACTGCATCCACCCTTCTGCTTTGATGATATGAGATGCTGACATGCCTGTGTGATGACATGAAGTGAGGTGAAATGATGTAGGCACTGTGACCTAATGTTAGGCTACTAGTGACCCTCTGATGATGTCAGAATAAGGATCATTTGCTTCCAGAATGCCATTGACTTTGGGTAACTGAACCATGGAGAAGAGGTGGCTGCTGGGTCCACTTCCTTAGATGCTGACTTGGCAGAAGAACTGGGGACAGTGGGCAGAGGGGCCCCGTGTCTCTGCCATGGGCAATGTGAGAGGAGGCACAGGGTACCGGTTTCCACTCCTCCCTCGCTATTCCATCACCCATCTGCCCCTCTGCCTTTGAAAGGAAGCTCAGAACCAGGTGTGGAAATTGTCATCCTTTGGCCTGTTGGTACCAAGTTTTCTTTTTTAGCTCTGGGGACAATTTTATTGCATGCATTATTAGTGGGGACAATATTGAAAGGAGGATGTTCAAATTAACCAGGGAATAAACTTTTCAAGTGCATTAAATCCTCCTGTATTATGTAGATTTCTTCTCATTGAAACTCAAATAAGAAAATGCCAAAATATAAAAACTCATGGACTTCTTAAAATGAGCAATGCAAAATCACTTGGGGTTGTAACAGACAGGAAGAGACAAGAAAAGATAAATATTCTTCCTGGGGCAGTTTTATGTGATGTTGGTCACCTTAAAACATTTTCTACATTGAAATATGCATGTTATAATTTGGAGCAGAGGGAAAAATCAGCCAAGTCCAAACACACACACACACACACACACACACACACGCACACACATGCAAGTGTTCACTCCCAGGCTTCCTAGTCAAGGCCCTGGAGCTCTAAGTGAAGCCCAGGCATTGAACTCTTACGGAGAGGTGGGCTGCCCCCAGCAGCAATATGAGAGAGGAGGTGTGGAGGCTCCCATGCCTATTTTGTCTTCTTACTCATCTTCCCCTCCCCCTTTTCTCCCAGCCTGGCCCAGGCAGGCTGAGCCTTGGAGGAGGTCCACCCACGGGATGACCCGGTGAGTGGAGAGGCTGGTCCAGCCAGGCTGTGCTGGGTCAGCAATGCTCAGAGCCTTTCAAAAAAAAACTTGGCTGTGGCCTCTGATGGTCAGTGTGTGGTTCCCAAGGTATCCTGAGATAAAACAGATTCCTTATGTTTTATCTCATTTTCTCTGTGGTTCTACCCCTACCTCCAATCTCCAATATCTGTCCCTCCCCGGGAGTTCCCCTCATATAACCTCACAGCTCTTCAAGTCACGCCACCCTCCCCATCCCCATGCCCACTCCAGCTATAAAATTTCCCCACTTCACCTGGGCACCACCCCCAATCCCCAGTATCCCCTAGTCAGGCATTCATTTTTGTACTTGACTAATGTACTCTCTCTTTGAGGGACACCTATATATTTTAAAAGGCTTTATTAAGTTGAAGTAATTTTTATTTGGTAAATATGTGTAGGAGTAAATTGTTTCACAGATGAAGCTTCAGATGGCCTGACAAAAGCTTTGTGTCTATTATGGTACATTTCCCCAACCTACTTTTTCTAGACTTCTTGGATGTAAACTATAGGTTCTACTCTGACTGGGTGAACAGATGGCTCCACTGACACATGGATGCAAACCTGTTCTCCACCTCTCCACGTCATTCCACCCATTCATTCATCCATTTGCTGAGTCGGAAATATTGCTCAGCTTTGGCTACTAACTCAGACACTGGAAACTCAAAGGAGCACAAGAATCAGCCTTGTTCCTGAGAATCTCATAGTCTGGAAAGAGAGAGAAATACTAAATTATTTCACAAAATCAGGAGTAAAGTAGTTGCCAGCAAAACCCCTAACTTAGAGCAGCCAGGGAGGGTTTTTAGTGATTTTGTGTGGACAGTCCTGGTCCCTATGGCCCTGCCAGAGGAGCTCCCAGGCTTAAGGGTGGGCCTCAATCAGGAAGCTTTGGTCCAGCAAAGAGCATAGTGGGTGGGTCTCTGCTCCCATTGAGATGGCTCCAAATCAGACCCACGCAAAAGTAAAGGAGTGATCGTTAGAGGTGTTGTTCCTTACAAAGCACATAGAACAGAGCCAGATTCATTGTTACCATTACTGTTAATGTACATCAACATTTCAGTAATCTCTCCAGAAGGAAAAACTGAGAGGTTCACCACAAACCCAGCAGATAACTTTTATAGTTTTTGATATATAATTATTCTTACATTAACCATAGTTAATATGGTAAGGCATTTGCCTTCCATTAATAAATAAAACATATATTGATTTCCAACTCAGAGCATTCTATCTTTATTTTCCTAAGTGCCCAAGTTAAGGAATGTGTGGTGTTAGACCTGGAGGCCCACGCTAGCTGCATCAGCTCGGCTATTTCGCTGAAGATGGGAACACTCAGATGAGCCCTGTCCTCACAGAGGATGGTCTTCATCTGATGCAGGTTACAGCAGAGCAGCAGGTCTTTCCTGTTATCTGGGGAGAAGCACGGAGAGAGTGTCTGTTTGGGGAAGTTCTGGAAAATCTTAAGGAGGGAACGGATTTTTATCTGGACACAGGAGGAGCAGGTGTCTTCTGGGATTTGGATCCAGGCAGAACTGGAGTGTATCCTGGCCCTGTCATTGACCTTTGCAAGTTATTAACTTCCCAAAGCTTGTTTATCTTTCTGCCAAATAGACAATTACACCTACTCGACTGTTGGATGTACTGATTAAACAAGATGATGCATTGAAAGTGTTCTTGGCACACAGCGAGGGCTCAGTGACATGTTCAGACTGACCTCAGACATACTGCAGGTTGCATTTCAGACCACCAGCAATAAGCAACTATGTCAGTAAAGGGAGTCAAATGTGTTTTTTGATTTCCCAGTGCGTATCAAAGTCATGTTTACACTATGCTGTAGTCTCTTACCTGTGCAACATTGTGTCTAAAAAAAATCACATATCTTAATTAAAAAATGCTTCTTTGCTAAAAAATACTAACCATCATCTGAGCTCTCAGTGAGTCATAAACATTCATCACAAATCACTATAACTATAAAAAATCTGAAATATTGTGGGAATTACCAAAATGTGACACAGAGACATGAAGTGGCAAATGCTGTTGGAAAATGGTGCCAATAGATCTGCTTGAAGCAGGGTTGCCACAAACCTCCAATTTGTAAAAACCACAATATTCATGAAGCACAGTAAAGCGGAGCCCATAGGCTGAGGTAGCCCACATACATGTCTATGGGAAGGGTGGCTGGGATCCTCATAGTGAGAACGCCTCACAGGGAGGCTGGGATGGCTGGTGGTGAGATGTGCAGGGGGCGTATGACAAGGCGAAGCTGAGGTGGGGTCAGGGACCCTCGTGACCAACCTTGGACGACATAGTGAGCCATTTCCTTGGTGAGAAGGCAGGGCTGGGATGGAGAACAGCACATCCTCAAAATCAGGAAGCCAGTCACATGGAGAATGTTATAAATTTTAACAGTTTTAATATGAACCCAACAAATAATATGTAGAATGTAGAATGCCATCTTACTTAGTCATTAAACAAGCCCAGTGCCAGTGGAGTGGAGGTCCATGTTACCAGCAGTTAACTGAAGATTCCCTGTTTTTAAAACCAGAAGACTCAATTTCTGTAAAAATTCTTGATAATTTGGACTTTGTGTTAATTTTCTCTCAATTAGGTCTAATTAATGTGCCTCCCCCATGCCATAAGTAATGTTTTCTTAGCTTGGCAAGCTGATAAATATCTTTAGTTTACTATTTCGTCCCAAGGCTACCTGTAAAGGAAAAAACAAGTACCCTTTTAATGAATTAAGGTCCTTAAAAAGGGCAGCATCTATACAAACCATTAAAGAGAGAAGAGAAGCACCAATACCTGAACAGTCTCCCAAATTTCCTCCATTTGGTGGACATTGGTTTAAGGAGTTGGTAATTTTAATACAAAAACATATGTGACTATAAGGTCTGTATGGTATACATATGTAAATATATACGTGTCTTGCCCCTGTTACCCACAATTTAGTGACTAGCAACCAGAGCATTGTGGCGGACTCCAGATGAGTGTGGGAGCTGAGTGGTGTCAAAATGAATGAGAGGCATTCTGTGTCTGGGCTTCACAATCCAGCAGATGGTCATGTCATGCAAATCTGAATCCTAGCTGCCCCTGCACTGTGCTTTAAGAGTGCACACAAAGCACTAGGGCAATATGGGGAAAAATGGTGTTGCATCGCAAAGCCATGGATGGCACAGGTGAGAGGCGGTGGCTGGGGCTTCCTGGAGGAGGTTGGCTTTGAGCTGGCCCTGAGGGATTGGTAGGCTGCTGTTCTCTGACTCATTGTTAAAGGACAGTTTGGTGTTTACTTTTTAACCTTTTTATTAATTACCTGAAATTTGCTATAGCCATCTTATTGAATAAGTAACAATATACCCTTAGTCGAAAATTTGGAAAGCAAAGTATGAAGAAACTAGAAAAAAATGACTTAGTGGGAAATACAGATATGCCATAAATGTACATTGCTGAGCAATATTGTTTCTTTCAGATTCCACCTGGCTTAGTTTTCATGTGTCCCCACTGGGGATGCCAAACCACTTCTGTTACTGCTACAGACCACTTGCTGTTAGTTAATCTTTAGAGTAATTGTGTTAGTTTCGGAGTGACTATTCTAAACATTTTGAATTTAAGTGTAGAATTTACTCAGTGTGTTTAAATATTGTTAGCTGGTTTGAACCCCTATGGTGGGCAGAATCACAGCCACCTGAATCCCTGGACCTCGGCATATGTGACCTCACACAGCACCAGGGATTTGCAGATGTGATGAAGTCAGCAGGGTTGGGATGGAGACGTGAGGCTGGGCCCAGTGTTGACGGAAGCAGAGGCTGGAGTGATGGGGCCATGAGTCAAAGAACGCAGGCAGCCTTTAGAAGATGGAAAAGACAAAGGAAAGAGTTTGCCCCTAGGTTCCTCACCCAGGAAACATGTAGCCCTGCTGACACCCCATGAACCTGATAAGCCTGGCGAGGCTGATGCCACACTTCTGACCTCCAAAACGTAAGATATTTGTGTTGCTTTAATCCACTAAAGCTGTAGTAACTTGTTCAGTGGCCATAGGAAACTCACACAAATACTTAACATTTCCAGTGTTCAGTTAAGCAAAGGTGTAAAAGTTTAAAAATGTGAAATGTATTGTACTGTATCTACAAATCCTGAGACATGGTAAAAGAAGTGTTGGACCAGAGATGAAATACTGCGATGATGGACATGAGCTAAGCACGCACAAGAAACAGAAGCCAGGTTGGAAGTGAGAGGAGGCAGGAAACTCCAGCTGATGGGAGACGGTTCACTCACAAGCCACACCTGTCAGCTTGAGGAGCAGAGCAGGGCACGTGCCCTTTACATGTGCACTACAGTGTTGAGATGGGGACACAGCTGAGTACACAGAATCCATACATTTTATTATTGATAAATATTATGATCTGATAGAACTACACATGCTCTGTCTATACAGTTAGTACTTCAGAAAATTTCTTTCTAGGCTTAGTTGTTACTAAATCATTTTAGATAGTCAATTCCATGCTGCATATACACTTTTGAAACTACATTTCCTTACCTAACATTGTAAGAATTTCCTTTACATAATCATTTTGAATAATGATTGTGAGCAAAATACTCAGTATGCATATGAAAATTATTATTCTGCTATGGTTGGGCATTTTTGTTTCCAATTTTTACTGTTACAGATATTATTGCAAAAAAATATGTATATACACTGATGATTTCTTAGGATGAATTTGAAATTGTGAGACTTTTAAATCAAAAGCATTTTAAGATCACTAATTTGCTTTTCTGAAGTGTTGTATTCATTCACACCATTCAGATGTTGGGTAGCATATCTTTTTTCAAAGCTTCTGTAAGATCAAAGTTTTGAAGTTGTGGAATGGATGTAAAAAGGCATCAGACCTGTCTGGATATGACAATAACTCCAGAAGGGAAGGATTAAAAGTTGCAAATCAACAAGGAGGGGAAGAAATGACTGGGCCAGTCTGTGGCTGACCATAAGACCAGGACCACTTTGGGGGGATCTTAAAGATGAGACCTGAGTTGGGAACAGGGGAAGGAAGATTTCTCTTGAATCTGTGTTTGCAAGGTAGCGAAAAGTTCTCACGCACACTGTATGTAACAGATCGGCAAACATCATAACATCTCATCATTAACATTTCATAGTCCATGTATCTATTTATTGTTTTTGAGCCTCACAGGATAGTACTAATAGCAGTTTGAGAAGTAAAATTAAAACCACTCCAAGTTTGCAGTCAGCAGCTATGACTGATCACCTCTCTGGAGGCCCTGGCAGGCTTGGGAAATCACCAAGTTGTGGCACCAAGAATCGGCAGTGGTACACATAGGAAACACATAATTATGAAAAAATAAATATTTATAAGGGTGCAAAGTGCTGCAGATGAGAAGTACTGGAGGCTATGGCTTAGATAATCTTAGGGGTACTTACCTTTGGAGAGAAATTTTCAGAGAGCTAGTGCTCAAGCTGCTGAATAATGGATGGAGAGAAGGCAGCCACACAGAGTAAGAGGAGAAGAGTGGTGCTGTCAGGCAAAGGTTCAGAGGGCTGGAGGGCCTATTTGGAGACTCCGTAAATATCTAGGTGTAAAAAGAATTTAAAATTGGCTTTAATAATAGCAAGTGAGTGTGAGGGAATTCAGACTTAAAGACAATTATTACAGCTATGTGTATATCTAGAGGTAAAATTGCTGTTTTGCAAATAATTGGGGTCCTTTTCTTTTCCTTTCTATTTATTTATCCCTTATCACACAGCACACATGAGAACAAGTAATTACACTTGGTTTTATAGAAAGGGAAGATTGAAGGGGGTCATATTTGTTAAAATCAGGAGCAGCTAGAATGCAAGCTCTACCTCCAAATGGTGACTCAACTCTTAGCAACCTCAGACTACAACCACCAAAGAAATCTAATGAAATGGTAAAGCAGGAGCGTCAAACGTAATTGGTACAAAAGCACAAATCCAAGCAAAGTGTAATTTGTCACAACAGATAATAATAAGAGAAACTTACTCTTTACATTCCAAATATTATTTTGGGCTGCAATTCAGTTTATATCCCTTATTAAAACCTCTCTGCTGCTTGCAGTCCTGCAGCAGAGCAAGCAGCAGAGATTGTAAAATCTAAGTGTAGAGTCCATATCTGATCCTGTTAGGGTGAAATGGATGTTAGAGACTTGTACTGTGGAGTAAGAAGGTGTGGGTTCAGGAATGTGGGGTATATATATACCTATGGCTCTAATCATTCTTTTGATTTTTGAATCACTGTAGAGCCATTCACAAAGGAGAAAATGGCAGGGTTTTTAGAAATCCTTCTCCACTTCTTTTTAGTTGCTATGGAAAAATTTGCCAAAACATTTCATAAACAGGAAAGAATGATTAAGCTAAGACTGGACTCCAGGACCAAGCGAACAGTACTCCAGAATGCTGATGTGAATGGTCTAAACACTTGGTTTGAAGGATGTTTGCGATGTAAACAGGCATTGTGATAGAGCAGCTTTCAAAGTATAAAACATACATTCCTTTGTTGTGCATCACAAAATGAAAATTTTTTTCTAAGAGCTATAATGCCATTTGAAAAGAGTAATTTTTTAACTGGAAAAGAGATGAAATAAAATGTATTAAGCAAAGGTAATATATCATGCACACTAAAACATATGAATGTTAAATGTATTTATATAACAGCAATTTAGGTTGGATTGCTGCTTAATTAAACTATTGTGACTGGTTGGCAAAGCAATAAAAAAGGTAAATTGCTTAATGATATCTAATGAGACATGATTATGAATTCCCTAGAGTTTATTTCATAATGATCTATATATTAGAGTAACTGATTATTGTCCATAATCTTAATCTTATTTTAAAGAATTCGCCCATCGCTAGTCAAACTGTTCGAATGAGTCAGGATCATTATATTATGTTTCAAATCCAGAGACACCTTGGCAGCGCCATGAATGATTACACGGACAACTGCATTTAATCAGTTAAAGATAAAACAGTGAATAATTTAAGTTTGAAAAAAATCCAGTTATGGCTTTTTATTTCTAATTTTTGATGGCTTATGCTGGAGATAGATGAGCTTGGACATACTATCCTTTGAAAAATTCTAGTGGTTTATTTTAGCTTGTTAGTGTATCTCAGAATAGGAGAGGTTATATTTAACAAGGACAGAAGGCTTAGGACGGCACATTCTAAAGACAGGACAAGGAATAATACATTTTCCTGAAGAAAATTACATTTTCTCCATAAAGAAATGTTTGTGATTTTTATGTTTTCAAGTGAATAACAATAATAATTTTGTGTTTTTGGTATGGGTTTATAAGCATTATGGATTGTCCTATGTTTCTGCAACCAAAAATTGTTATTATTTGTACAAGATTTATAATCTTCTCAAGACTACAAACAAGATACTATTTTCCTCCATTGATAGGTGATATTCAGAAGTTTACTAACTTTTTAAAGATCTCAAGTTGAGCTTTATATTCAATTTCCCAGAGACCATATTTCATAAATCTTGTGATATTTTTGCCAGCTACAGTACTTGGGAATACCAGGTAAGTTTTACATATACAACCACTTTACCATCAGAACCTACTAGCTGTTCAATCACATCAAAGGACATTAAGTGCACATTCTTGTGTCATTGATTTAGCAGTTAACCAAAAGTGAATCTGGCAACTTTAGACTGAATAGTTCTTGACTTCCAGGTGAAAGCATTTAGAAATGTTGGTCAAAATATGGAAAACTGTTTGAAGGGGCCAGAAACTACCATGGCATTGTAGGGCCAGTGTGCAAAAGAGTAGGAAAACACAGAGAACTGAGCGCTACATTTGGCCCCCCTCCTCTCGTCAATGGGACTGCCAAGGGTTGCGTGGCTGAGGGGCTCAGCAGTTCTCTGAGCATAATGACAAAGCATGGCGGTGGAGGTGGGAGTCCAGGGTCCATAAAGGAGAAATAGCTCTGGTAAACACCCAGATTACTGGAGAAATGAAAACTACAAAAAAGGTATATTCTAAAATTTTTGGGATGCTGTTGAAGCACAGATTAGAAGAAAATATGTAGACCTTAAATGCATATATTAAAAAGAAAGCATGAATATAATGATCTAAAAATCTACTGAAAGAAGAAAGAACAACAGATACATCCAATGCATAGAAAGGGAAGTGATAAAGGCAAGAGCAGATGTTACTGAAATAAAAAACAAACATACAACAAAGAGTATCAACAAGTCCATAAGTTAGTTCTTTGTAGAAACTATTACTATTGAAAAACACCTGGCAAAACTAATTGAGAATATTAAAAAAAGACACAAAATCAATATAGAAAGGGCAAAGCAAAATATCACCACAGAACTTACAAACATTGCACATGTCATAAGAACATATTGTGTATAAGTTTATGCTAAAATATTAGAAAATTTAGGAGATGCAAGCAAAAATAGAGAACTGGATAGTCCCTTATCTACTAAAAATTAAATCACACTGGAAAACTTTCCTATGAAGAAAAATCATAGGCCTAATTGGCTTCACCCATGAATTGTACAAACAATAAAAAAAGAAACAACTCCAATACTTCACGAAATCTTCCATAGAGTAGAAATATTTTAGGTAATTCCCAACTTATTTTATGAGAATAAGAACATTTAGACAAAAATTTAACATGAATATTCAATGAAAAGAAAATCACAGGCTAATCTCTCTCAGGAATATCTATGCAAAGATCCCCAGACTGTAGCAAACAAAATCCAGCAATATACAAAAGATGACACACTGTGATTAAGTTGTATTTATCCTAGTAATTTGAGTTTGATTAAACATTCAAAAATTAGTGAAATATATTCCATTTTGATGGAATATAAAACAAATGAAAATTTCAATGAATGTAAACAATTATTAGACAAAATTGGACATCCATTCATAACAAAAATAACTCAGCAAACTAAAGAGTAAGGGTAATTTTCTTAATTTTATAATGATTATCTACATACAACTTACAGCAAATGTTATACTGAATGGTGAAATGTTGAAAGCTTTTCTTCTGAGATCAGCAATGGGGTAAAAATGTCCACTACCCCTGTGTCTATTCAACACAGAGTTCCAAAGGTGGTCACAGGGTTAGAAAGAAATAGAAGTATTATTATTTTCTGATAATAGGATTGTGTATGTGTAAAATCTAAAATAATGTACTTGATGCATTCTTAGATTCATAAATTAATCTACTAAGACTTCTGTGTACTTGGCCATACTGCTAAAAGCAATTTAATTTTTATGTGAGTGAAAAATGGAAAATAAAATATAATAAGAGAGGTAGTTTTTAAAAAGCATTAGCAACTTCAAATACCTAAGAGTGAATGTAAAGAAAAATGTGTTAGACCTCTACACAGAAAAGTATTGTAAAATATTATTGTAAAAAACTAAAGAACACCTAAATAAATGAAGTCATATATCATGTTCACAAATTGGAAAACCCAAAGTTAAAGGGACCATAATGACCCTCAGACTGATCTACAGTCTAAATGGAATTCAATGCAAATCCAAGGACTGATTTTCTGTGTGTGAAAATCACAAGCTTGTACTAAAATTTATATGAAATAACAGGGCTAAGAGTAACCGTGACAGTCTTGAAATGAGAGGACTTATTTACCAGATAAGACTTGTTATAAAGTCACAGTAATTTATTCAGCATGTTTTTGGTTCAGTGATAAGTACATAGACCAAGAGAAAAAAAATAGGGACTAGAAAGAGATCCTTGTATATATGAACTTGATTTATGGCAGAGGAAGTACAAGGCTTTTTTTTTTTCAGTAAAATTGTGCTGAGTTAATTGGGTATCCATTCAGAAGAAAATGAATCTTGACCCTTACCCTTCAGCATACAGAAAAATCCTTTCAAGCAGACTATAGGTCTAAATGCAAATGGTAAAGCAACACAGCTTCTAGCAGATCACCCAGTCAAATAGCTTCATGATCTTGAAGTAGGAAAAGACTTCTTAAATAGGACACAAAACACATTGATTATAAATAGCAGGACTACATAAGATCAACAACATATCTATAAAAAAAACCCATTAAGAAAGTGAAAAGACCACTTCAGTAGGGAGACAGCATCTACAACATACATACAAAGACCTTATGTACAAAAATATAAGATGAATTATTTCATGTAAATAAGAAAGAGACAGACCACCTAATAGAAAAGGAGGCACTGTGTAAAGCAAGCTATCCAGAAGGCCCACAACACATGAAAATGCATTCAGCCTGACTGTCTTTTGGATTCACGATTAGAGGCCCTCATCTGCCACATTTACTAAAATCACAACTGACAACAACAACTGCTGATGAGGGTGCAGAGGAACCCATGCTCTCATATTTTGCTTTTGGAAGGATAAATCTCTACAACTGCTTTGGAAACTGGTAATATCAATTAAAACTGAACATATGTAAAACCTGTGACCCAGCAATACCATATCTGGGTTTATGTCCAACAGAAACACGCACACAAAGTATGTACAAACTGTTTATGTCACTATATTAGTTCTCTTTCTGTGTAACAAATTACACTGAAAATGTAGCACTTCACAATAATAAGCTTTCATTAGGTCGCAGATTCTGTAGCTCAGGAATCTGTGTGTAGTTTATCTGGGTGTCTCCAGCTCAATCTGTCAGTAAGATACAGTTAGGATATTATGCAGGGTTGTAGTCTTATCTGACAGTGGGACTGTGGAGGATTTGCCTCCAAGCTCACTCACAGGATTGCTGGCAGGATTCAGTTCTGCATGGCTGTTGGCCAAAGGCCACCCTCAAGTCCTTGCCCCATGGACCCAGCCAGAGTGTAGCCCATTACATAGGAGCCAGCTCTCCTCAACAAATGAACCAGCAACAGTCATCAAGACAAATGCCACACAGCCCTTTGGGAGGGAATTATACAAAAGTGTGAATATCAGAAGGTGGAGAGGATTAGGGGCTACCTCAGAGGCTGCTGGCCACATCATATTATTCAAAATAGCCAAAAGTTGGAAACAAACTATTGGAACAATGTACTGTGCTAATGCCACACAGCAAAAGATTGGTATGAAAATTAGCAAATTATTGCAGTGTAAAATAACCTGGCTAGCTTTCACAAACAGAAGAGACCAAAACAGGTCGGAGACAAGTGAATCATCCTACAATATCCTCTTTGCATCACGGGCCGAAGCTGGCACAGCTGACCTGTAAAAGAACTTTGATCTTTTCAAAGTGGGGGATGGATAGTTACTGGGGTAAGTGTATAAAAAGCTGTATCTGGTTGTCAATAATGTCCCTTTTTTTGACCAGTGTGGTGGTTTGACATGTGTTTCACTTTATGATAATTCACTAAGTGGCATACATACATGATGTGTGTACTTTCCCGTATACATGCTTCTACATGCAATAAAGTGCTTACTTAAAGTGGATTATAATGCCACACAGGTGATTTGTTGTTTGAGGCCCAAGACACCACTGCCTCTGGCATCTTAATAAGTCAGGCTGAGTTTCTCAGGGTTAACTACACTGAACTGGAATTGGAGATGTGTGTCTCCTGCTCATTATGCCTTCCCTACTGCCATCCCCAGAAAATGCCTGAGTTCCCAACAACAGTATGATTTAAAGCACCCTGAGACTGGAAAGTTTTTTAAATGTTTCAGGTATAATTTCTATGCATCTGCTTTCACAAAGAAACCCAGAAGGCCAGAGATGCAAGGAGTTCCATCCTTAGTGAGAATGGCGGATGGGAAGGGGGGTAATTTCTGAAGCTAGAGCAGATCTAAGGCTCCAGCAGATGGAAAGCCTTAAAGGTACTTGGGATCCTTAGAGAACCCAGGGATTCCATAAGGTGAAGAGCCCTCAGAGTGCACTGAGAGATGTGGAGGGATCATATCTAGCATGTCAGAAATGTTTTTTAAAAATGTAAGACAGAGATGAGAAAGAAGTGGAGAAGTTAATACGTAGACTAACCAAGGTGCAGACTGACTGAGGGTTGAGTGTCTCGGTCCTGGGCACTCAGGAAGGGCTAAGACAGCTCTACCTGAACTTTCTCATATGGAGAAAGATCCTGGCTATCCAGAAATGAAAGATGTGGAACAAGAAACTCTGAGTCTTCATAAATGGAAGTGATGTGAGTGGGCACGAAATTTCAGCTAGAGGAAATTGTGGGGCTAGAGGAATAGCAGTGCCGTGTGGGCTGCCAGGGCAAGGTCTGGTCAATTGGCTAATATGAGTCATACAGCCACACTGCCTTTATGTTATTCCTTGGTGTGGGAACGGTGCTGCAGGAAGTTACCCAGCTAACATGCAGCCCTCACAGGAGGGGCACTTAATCTGGGCAACATAATTCACCTCTGCTATGGGGCCACTTAGAAAGCTATATCCCACTAAATTCTCAGACCTGGGAATTTGACCCATGGGCCAACTTCCTATCAGAAGTTTTAGTGTCCATAAGCCATTGCATATTGATAGAGTCAACTGACCCCCCTGTTCATTCACCAGCATGCAGATATTTCTTACCTACATGACTACTCTGTTATCCAAGGAGATTTATTCAAGCACCAAGGTTCTAATATTCTTTAATTGGTATATTGAATTAAAAGAATCAGTGTTATTCATTGTGAAACTTGAGTTAGAACAAGCAATAGCTAGAGCTGTTGAGATCTCTAAGGTATTAAACACTTCATGTACGGATATCATAAGGGAGAAATACTCAGTAAGCTCATAATATATCTGATGAGGAAGGAACATTTTCCTTACATGCTTTCCCAAAACTACTCAGTTAGAGGTGCTGCAAAGTAGTCGACTCAATCATCTGTAGACAGAGAATAAAGTGGTCATACTGGGACTAGTTAATAATGACCAAGATGTTCTCCGCACCTATGGCTATAGTCTGATTCTATATTAGATCCATTAAAAGCTACAATCAAACTTTATTTCACAAAGCTGTCTTTAAATAAATTGTTCTACCTGTCAGGCTTATAGAACCATGAGCTTGGAATCCCCTGGTAGGCTACTGTCTTTGTAGTCCTGGCTGAAACAGTAAGTCTCATTCTATTATTTTGTTTTTTATGGTAGCACCTGATGATTAATGATGATCAGTAATTTCATGCAGACATTTACACAGAAGGCGACTTTAAAAAGCCACGCCCTTTAACATACATGCACACACTCTTCCCCATCTTCATATCTTTCTGCATTCCCTATTTTTTGTGTCCAAAGCACTCAGAAGGAAGCCTTTCCTTGCATGCTAAGAAGTTGATATTTCGGCTCTACTTCTTATCAGTGACTCTCTCTTTTAGCATTTAAAGCTGGATGCAAACAACAGTTCCACCTCTTGAAGCTGGAGTTGGGGTCTACACCTTCTTCTAATGCAACTAGTTTGAGTTTGTTTATACCTCATGGAAAGTGAATCTCATTGGTAAGAATCTAAATTTTACCTACACACATGCACTGGGTGCTTCCTTTCCAATCCAACTTGCTAGACAATGTGGGGGCACAGAGAAATGCAAAGTGTGCCCCTGTGCTCAAGGGTCATAAAGGATATGTGCACACTTAAATTAAGACCCAGGGTGGTGTGCCCTGGGGAACACACAAGGTGAAGAGGAGATGAGAGTCTTATCACTGTGCAGGAGGGAGAAAGCCCCTCTATCTGTGGTGGTGGGGGGAAGTTTAATTGTGGTATCAACTCCTGAATGGGGCTTGTGATGGATGGGATCTGGATGTGCAGAGAGCAGGAAATGAACTTCAGGTATGTTAGTGGGTGTATAATCCTTCTACAAAATGATTCATTATATAAGGCCTTTATCCAGCATAGAGTGTCTTTAAATGCAACTTCCCTTTCATATGGAAGTCTCCTTTCATATATGAGGATCTGAAGCACCAAGAACTGAAGTTACACGACGGAAGCCAGAAAGCTGCTCTGTGTCAGAGAAAAGACTTAAACCCAGATATTCTGGCTCTGGAGTCAGTGTTCCTAAAGTTTAGGCTACCCATCCCATGGTTCATTCAAATAACTATCCACTGTATATAATCTATTGTACTACATGTTGGGGATCAAATAGTGAGTGAATCACAGATTCCTTCATCAAGGTATGAAGAATCCACTGGGAGAGACAGATAAATAAACAAGCAATTACCAGACAGGATGGCAAAGGCAAGTGAAAATACTGTAGGATCACTGAAAGGGACCTGAACCTTCGTGGGGGACCAGGAGCGCATGCAGGGGGAGGACCTGACACAGATGCTGACACTTGGAGGGTGAAAAGGTTAACTGGCTAATGCAGTGGGACAGACATTATGGCAACAACAGCCTCAGGCCAGCAAGCACGTCCAGCTCTGCAGCCGAGGGCATGGTGGTGACCAAGGCGGAGGCCCACCCACAGCCTGAGCCTGCACACCTTCATCTTCTGAGCTAAGAGGTTTGGGCTTCATCCTGAGGGCAGAGGGAGGCTGGTGAAGCGCCCAGTTCTGGTGTGGTGTTCTTTCCTGGGATGTTTATCCTCACAGCCAGTTAGATCACTGCTCCCTGGCCGGGTCAGTGTTCTCACTCACCCACACCACTCCTCGTGTCGTTCTGAGTGACACCAAGGAGCAGGGCATGCCTCTCACCCATCTGAGCCTCTGCCCCGCTCCCCTGTGCATGCAGCCCTCTGCCCCGCAGTGGTATCATCCGGGCTCACCGTGGCACCGCGGCCAGCCCACTGCTCCACCTGTGTCCCCTACGGGCTGCTGCGGGCACCCTGCCCCCTGTCTCTCAGGACTTCTCTAGGTCTGTGGCGCCGACTCTGCACCACGCCTGCTACAGAGCTTTCTGCCTGGCCCCTCTTGGGCATCACCCTAACTCTTGAGAACCAACTTGCTGTTCACACGGACCTTTCCTTCTTCGGGAAGGGCGGTGAAGGGAATCCTTCGGAAGAGTTGCCTGGGTCCCTCACAGTACACCTCTTCCGTTTTCACCCCAGCCATCTCCTCTCACATGCACACACACACACACACACACGCACTCACACTGCAGGACTTGTCTAAGCACGGCCCCCACTGTGCCTGGAGCTGCCGACTCCTGGGGCCTCGCTGTACTGTGAGAATGCTATGCATCCCTTGTCGTTTTCTTCTCGGACACCCACAGTCACTCTGTGGCTCCTTTCATTGCCTGTACTTCTTTTCCAGTCCTTGGACAGCCAGCACTGGCCGAACCCCAGGTGCCTGTCCCCACGGAGTTGCTCCCAGGGGGGTGCAGCACTCTGTGCTGTGTGGTGGCCAAGGACCCGCATGTGCCCAGAGCCTGGAGAGAGGGGCTGGCGGGGCAGGGCTGCTGCCTCCGGACCTGGCTTTTCCTTCAGGGTCGTGCAGTCCTGTCAGGTGAAAAGTTAAGTTAAAAAGACTTTGTGGGATGCTGTTTTCATGTTGACACAGCACTAACCCATCTGCACAATTAAGGGGAAAGAGAAGCATTATCTCTAGGAAGAGGGTGCAATTATAGAAGACTGAACAAGGAGAGCAAAATACAAATGCTTTAGAAAGTTAAAAACAATCACAACTATTATCTGACAAGAACTCTTCAGGTATAGATATACACTGGAGCGTCACTCGCCCTTAGCAGGACATTCTGACACGTGCTACAGCTTGGATGGATCCTGAGGACATTATGCCAAGTGAAATAAGCCAGACATAGAAGGAGAAATACTGCAGGATTCTACTTAGTGAGATCCCTCGAGAAGTCACATTCATAGGCAGGAAGAAGAATGGTGGCCACCAGAGTCTGGGAAGGGAGATGGGGAGCTAGTGCATGGGCAGAGTTTCATTTTTGCAAGATAAAGAAGTTTAGAGGTCTGTCTCACAGAACCCAAGAACGGACTAATAGTTAGCAAAGGGAAAGGGACTGGGGAGGATGGGTGGGAAGGGAGGGACAAGGGGGAAAAAGGGACATTACGATTAGCAGATGTAATGTTGGGGGGGCACGGGGAGGGCTGTACAACACAGAGAAGACAAGTAGTGACTCTATAGCATCTCACTACGCTGATGGACAGTGACTGTAATGGGGTTGGTGGGGGGGACCTGATGAAGGGGGTAGTGTAATCACCACAATATTGCTCATTTAATTGTAGATTAATGATATCAAAATAAACTTTTTAAAATGTATGCAAAGCACCTGTACAATATATAGCTGCTGACCAATAAAAAAAAAAAGTTTAGAGGTCTGTTACACAACAGTGTGAAGCTATTTAACACTACTGAACTGTGCCCTTGAAAATGGTTGAGATGATAAGTTTTATGTTATGTGTATTTTGCCACAATTAATTTTTTTTAATTACTCTTCATTAAAAAGAAAATTACTCTTCATTTGCTTCTTAGGTTTCTGGGAATTATTTGATCACACTGTGAGTTACTCCAGAACTAGTGGTTGGAAATCCTGAGAATCAGCTCCTTTGGGCTGAGCATAATTCGTGTGCTGTCTTTTTATTTTTGGAGTAACTTTTCTCAAGCTGCTGTTTCCACCTGAGAGGGAACCTGTTTATCCTGCACCTCAGAATTCACACTGAGTCCCACTTAGCATGTTTAAGCCTGATGATAAGGACTTTGTAAATACTTGTTGCTACTGAAATTCTCACCATTATCACTAGTTTTTTAAGTTAACAAAGCATTAAGTTCCTTTGAGAAATTTTATGTCTTTGTTTCTCTTCTCCAATCAGCTATAAAAACAGTTTATTGCTCAGAAGTCAACAGATCTGAACATGTTACCATTTAGTACATCATAATCCTAAATTGAAAATTCATCTTAGATTTTGCAGAAGTAGATGGACTATATTTGGGTCATTTGAAATGTACATGAAAAATAATTGCTGATAAAGTTATTTTATTTCTAAGCCCCGCTGTTACTCTTGGTCTATTGTTTCTCACTTTCTTTATCGTTCCCACGGCAGATTGCGCCAGATGACTGGATTCAATCATCACGAAGGCCACCGAGGCTGCTGCTTGGATTTGAGCAGATGCAGCTTCCTCGTTAGCCTGGGAAACAGACTCATTGACTCTACCAGCAGGATGTGCTTGGCGGGCCTTTGGCAGGGTTCCCCAGCCTCTCCTGCAGGAAGGTCTCTCTCCTCTTCCTTTTCCTCTTTTTGCTCTTCTTATGTGTAAAATCTCTCTTTCATTCATTTCTATTAATAGGAAGAAATGGGGGCAGGAGGGAAGACAGAGGATCCAAAAGATGCGATAATATTTGAAGGTCAGTCTCTGGGCCTCCCAAACAGGAAGAAATGAGGACGGAAGAAACGCTCAGACAAGAAGGAAGACGCGTAAGCTCTGCTGAGTGCTTGTAGCATTTCTCAGCATGGAGGGAAGTTCACACGTATGGGTTGTTTCACAGTTTTTTTAAGAGAAGGCTTTCTTTCTCAGAAAATCAGGCAGAGACAAAGAGAAAAAGATTCTGCCAGTAGATGAATGATATCAGGGTCTCTTTTCCTTAGAGAAAGAGGATACCAGTTATCAACCTGCCTGCTCCAGCATTGCACTGGGTCAGGCTGGCTGCTGGGCTCTGTCCTACTTGTGATAGTAGCAGAATTTGGGTGTTTTCTTTACATTTGCCTTTTGAAATCAAGCTTCCTCCTCCCAGCTGCCAGCTGGCATTCTCCTCACAGGGCCCTCCCTCTTAAGGTCAGGCTGAGGGAGGCAGCTGAAAATGGAAGTGGGTAAGTCTCAGGAAGCCAGTCCACAACGTGAAAATTCAGGCTTATACAAAGGACAGAGTTCTCTAAATACTCAGCTCTTCTCATATACTTTGATTAAATTCATACGCACACGCATACACACAATCTGTCACTTGTCAGGAAACCAGTTGCTCAGAGAATAGCTAAGGAAGACCATCATGCTTACATATGAATCTGTTGAGGCCTGTGCATTTCCTGTCTGCTGCCTTCTCTTCTCTTTCCTTTCCTTTTTCGGGCCACCGCTAATTCATGAAGGAAATGATCACTGGGAATCTCTTAGGTGGTCAGCACTATGCGAGGTTCTATTTCAGCGAAATGAATCATGAGGCCTGGACACTGCCTCAGCGAACTCTGCACCTGGCAATGGCACACACATAATTAAGCGGGAAGTCCTATAGCTTTCAAGGCAGGGGATCTCACTAATTTGCATATTTGTGCATCCTTCCTCCTGCAACCTTCCTTTTTAGGATTTCTTACACCCACTCGATGGGTTCAATAATGTCTCTGAATTATGGTGTTTGGTTTGGGAAAGTTAATTCTAATTGGCTTACTTTGAGAGCTTGTACCTAGTTTCCACGCTGCTTGCCTTACGTACCTGCCAGGGCTCAAAGGCTGGAGAGCATGGTCGGCCATCAGTGGGACTCAGCATGGGTTTGCAGAGAGATTGCTCTGTTCCCGGTGCTGGGCTCGGTGCTACCACACAGACACCGATTGTATTGTTAAGGAGCTTCCAGTGTTCTAGAAAGGGTAGATGTAGATGAAACAAATGTGCACAAAGTGGGGAAAAATTATTTCTGACTAAAGAGAATGAGTAAGGTTTTATGGGAGAGGCATGATTTGGATGCACTAAAGGATAGTTTTAGGAGGGGAGTGTGCTGGGCAACGCCCAGAAAGTTCTGGAGAGCCCTAGGGGGCTGAATGAGGTCCATATATGGGGTGTAAGGGATGTTGCTTGGAGTGGTTTGGTACGTTTGAATGGTCAGTTTATGTTGACCTTTATGTGAACTTTGGCAGTATTTGTATATTTTCCCAGTTTTTCTCTGTAGTTCTCTTGCAAGAAAGGTATTTAGAAGGTTCTATTTTCAGAAGCCTATTTGGAGACATAAGCATGGCAGCTGGCATGATAATGAACGCATTTCAATAGAACAAATCCCATTACTATTAATATTAGGCAGCCACAGAATGATTCATGAAGCTCTTTTCAAAATTCAAAAAGTACTTAATCAAAGGGGGGGGAGGAGAAAGAATAAATAGAAGTCATGTGAGAGGTTGATTATTGTTGGCTTTCTTTAGGAGTCAGTTCTGCTGTTTCTCAGGCTGACATGCTGAGGTGGAGTGCATTCATTTATTTTATTAAGTAAAACTTTGCATTTGGGCCAATAGAAACCTGACAAAAGGCCCTAAATGTCCAGGGAGTCTATTGCTTTTTGCAGGTCACACAACAGCCCTAAGGTTTATAAATTCTGTGTTCAGGGTTTTCTGTTTTTCCAGCATAATTTCTGTTTCTCTCTCTCTCTTTCTTGGTCCTCATTTCTTCCTGCCCCTTGTGTCTCAACATCGCAAATAAGTATCCTTATTTTCTCTTGTAACAAGGAAAGGTTTTCAGGTGAGGTCCTAATGAACCAGGTGGCTAAAAATAGATGGAACTAATACAGTGGAAATTTGCAAGTGGGAGGCAGGAAGAAAGTTCCCACTTTAGGCCAGAAGGACCCCAGGGTGGGTGCCTACGGACAATTCTATTTTATTTATTTCCACGTCAGGATATAAAGCTGCGGGGTCTTTGCTACTTGTTGTGCCCTATTTTCTCCAGCACTCCTTTTGCTGTGCTACCTGCAGAGGTTCCCTAAAGCTAGAAGGACAACCACGGAGGCAGGGGATGCCATATGGTCCTGGGGCTGTAGTACCTGTCACTGCAGGCGTCACCCACATCAACACAGTGCACGCAATTGAAGTCACACTTCCTCATGTGCACTTTTCATCCACTCCCTTCACTGTCTGCGACAATCTTCCCGTGGTCTTACAGGCTTCCAGAGACACACCTCTGCAGGCATGTGATCCGAGTGACTTAGTCCCACATTCTGACAAGGGCTCAGTCCAAATGGACTTTGCAGTTTTCAGCAATGATTATTGAGAGGTTTTGCCTCTTACCACTAACCTCCTGCACCTGGAGAAACCTCTCGCCTTCCTCCCCAAAGAACATTCCCTTCATTCTCTTTCTTGTTCCACATCCTTCTCACCTCAGGTCACTTCCCTGGAAACTGCTACTTCTTAGCTCTTCTGTTCCTTCTGTTTCTTCCCAGAAATCCATCCAATTGAATTATTTTTCATTTGATTTCTTGATAGTTTTTTCAATTCTTTATCATAAAAGGATAAAAAAGCTACTGGCAAAGACAGAACTCTTTATGGTGGAAACAATTAAGGGGCCAATAAATATTCCTAAAAGCTGATAAGGGGAGGAGCCCGGGGGCACACGTATGTTGATACAATTTTTGGCCTGTTGTTTTGAACATTCTTGAAAACTTAAACTGGACAGACCAAGTCACTTCTTCAGACTGGCTCTAGTTAGGCTACCAGCCATAGTCTGGGGGCCTGCCTTTTTCCCTCAGGCTAGTATCTTTGGCTGGAGATCCTGGACCACAGTATCTATAATGTGGTTATTTAGGGAGCAGGGCTTGGGACTGAGGCAAATCCTCTAGAGAAAGTGTTGTCAGGGAAGCCTAGTACAGTCCCATATACAAAATGAATAAGCTACATTTGCATTTAAAGTCCCAAAGGGCACCAACTCAGTGGGGATGTTTAACTATTTGAGTGTGAATACAGGTGGATTAGAAGAAGGAAAATTCATATATCTTGATAGCATGGTGATCAGACTCAAAGATCTGGAGAGCGTGTCTTCATGGAAAAGCTCACCAATCTTTTATCAACATAGGACTGGAATAATGCAACATTTTCAAGCTTTCATGCCTGCTTGACAGCAATCAACAAAACAACTACTCTAAGATCATTAAACCAATGATACCATTTAATGAATGCTTTTATTCCCAGAACAATTTTATGTGTATGAATTCATCTAGTAACCCAACAACATAACACGATGGTACAATTAGTATATTCATTTTACTCATGAGAAAACTGAAGATTATCAAGGTTTATTTACAGCCTAGCTTGTGCAAATGCCCAAGTGCTAAAGTCAAACTCCAGCATCGTCTCCAAACTCTGTACACAGATTCACCACACTGCAAGTCACTTAAAACACCAGTATGGTAGGAATGTCTACATGATTGCCTCTTAAGGAACTTTAACAGAAAACAGCATGTCTCTGAAGGAAAACTAATATCCACTCTTCCAAACTGGATAGTTTCTCAATAAATAATTTTGTCTGGACACATTCTCTGTGGTTGTAAAAGCACACAGAGGCCTGAGCAGGGAGTGAGCAGCGTGCAGTCTGAGCTCTGCCAGGCCTTCATCTCTGACTCCTCTATCAAAGAGTAGATCTATCTTGGGATGCATGTGGAGTTTTTGAAGAAGTATGTGCTAAACACCAGGCAAAGAGTGAGCACCTAATAAATAGGAGCTGCTAATATTACTGCTATTAAAGAAGTTCAGTACTGTCTCTGAAAAGGAGGCAGGCCGAGGCTTGTGAGATTGTTAAGGTGGGTTCTACACAGGAGCAAAAGAGCTTGGTGGAGGTGAGCCTCCACACATTTAACCCTTTAGATATCTTCAAGTATCTGAGTGATGAGCTGAGATTTTACCTGATGCATAGACAAAGGCTCTTTCTATATTTCTTCTTATGAAAATGAAAATGATTCTTCCCATGAACTGTACAAAAGTGATGTGAGGGGTTGTACTGTAAAGTGGGTTGATTTTTAGTGACAGAAAAGCCCTATGTTTATATTTTAAAGACTAAACCCTTTTGATGATTTTAAAAAGAGCACTTATTCATGACTTTCATTTCTGTCCAGAATTCTATATGCTGGATTCTTGAATATTTAGCTGTAAGTGTCTGATTTGTGTGAGGGCCGGCAGTTATTTATGTGGTTGGGAGCTGACAATAAGGAAACAGGACCACTGCATGTCACAGCCACACTCCCTGGGTATGGGGATGAGGTGTGTGCTGAGAGCTGCGGTGCTGTCATTTAATTCCCATAGGCTTTTCTCCCTCTCACTGAATGTCTTTCCCGTTTCTATTCCTTCCTTCCCACCACATCTACTGCTGCCTTGCACCCCCATCCTGACTAAAGAAACAATTCCCTGCAGAGTCTAGGCAGTTTATTTTTCCCTTTAAAATTTATGGCAGGAGACTAAAGTGTCACCTCTACTTCCAATAATACAAATGCAAGACAGTTTGAAGTCTGCATGTTGGCACACCTTTTCAGCCAGTAGAACTTGCAAAGGGAAGCGGGGTACGTGTGGGAGAGAGAGAGATGCAGTAGGGGAAGCCAGGCAGCCTCCGTGCCACACTCTCTCAGGATCCGCTCATAAGAAATAAGACAAGAACTTTATGTCTCCCATGAAGGAAAATAAAGGTCCATTTTCCTTCACAAATTCTGAGTTTTCTTTCTTAAGGGAAATTTTATGAGAACAACACGGAGCAACACCATGACTTGGGGAAATGCTTCCATGAAAGAAAGTATATTCAGTGACTCATTAGAACGCAAGCTAGTGCTTCAGCAGAATCTGCTTTGCCTTTAGGAGAAATTAATAACCAGCATCAGAAAGCTTGCCAGCCTGGAGAGGAGGGATCGAGGGACTTACTGACCGAGGCTGCCAGCAGACTCAGATGTCTAGGGCCTGGGGGACGGATCACGGCACAGCCAGCCTTTGCCGTTCTCACCCAAAACATCCACCTATGGGCTTTGGCTTCCCACGCTATGACTACCGTGACGGGTCTGATAATCCACAAACATGGTCGTTTCTGACAGGCCTCCTCTTTAAAATGTTACATCTACAAAATGTGGGAACAAATAAAACAAGCCACGCGCATCAGTTGTGTGGGTCGGGTGACGGCATCCTCCGTGTTTAGAAATGTATTCTTGAATTCCCTCTTCAGTAGAAAGACAGACCTCCGTGCTAACTGCACGTCGCTGCTTGTTCTGATCGCCATACCTTATGGCTCTCATCCAGCTCTGGTGTAACACAGCTACTCCCTTAAATGCACAGCCCTCAGTTAATGATGATTTATATTTCCTGCTGCTGCTATCAGAGCAGCAGCGACAAATCTCCTTGCTTAAGTCTGGTGGAGACAACTTTTTAAGCTTTGCTAAATATCCTTCCAGGTTGGCAGCAATATGGACACGGTAACAAGCCTGGTTCATCTGATGCGAATTTCTCATGACCCTGCTGACAGCATGTCCGAGCTCCATGCGATTTTCAAAAGCTGCATTAGAGCTGGAGCCTGGTGGTCTGTCTGGGAGTCTCCAGCTGTCAGGCACGTGTTGTGCAGCAGTTTGAGCGTCTGTTATAAAGTGAGCCACCCCAGAGAGGCAGAGCTGCCCGTGAGAGTGAAAGGCTCACTGTGCCATTTCTTTGTTTTTTCCACTTGCTCTGAGCTTGCCGCCACTGGGATGGAAGACGCTGTGTCCTTGGGGTGGGGAGAGTGTGCATTACTGATTTCAGCATGTTGGGGGCAGTGTATGGCTGAGGAAATGCACATGGGAGCTGTTTATTTGCTGTGGATTATGTAGAGGAGATGTTGGCATAAGTGCGTGGTGAGACTTTGAATGTTTCTTATATGATTTCACAAAAATATCCAGAATGGCTGAGGAGGTTAAATATTTACCTTTAAAGTAATAGAGCAAGTAGTATGAAATTGCATTCCACACACGTGATCTGTCTTCAAAGTTGTAAAAGCTATACATAATTTTTACTTTTATCCCAAATATATTTGTGCCTATTTCAACAAATTCTATTCAGATCCTTTCATGCAAGGAACAGAAACTTATCTGAAGAACTTTAAGTTCGAAAAGGCATCCTGTCTCCAAAATTCCAGCAGACTTCGGGCTGCCAGCTGCATTCATGGCATGGTGGGGAACCGTCAGAGGAGAGGTGGCTCTCCACCCCAGAGCTTCCAATGACTCTTCCCAACTTCTCTCTGCAGATTTGCTAACTTACATGTACATGTAGTTCGAGGTGGAGCCCTCTACCTTTCAGGCCACTCAGTCTTCAATATTAAATACCACAGCTTCTTAGCTCAAAGCTGGAATGGTCATGTCCATTGGGCCAGGTGACTACCCATAGGGTCAAACCTCCAGGGCTGGAAGGAGGAGGGTTTTGACTACCTGATGTCCACGGCTGGCTTTCCAGGGTCTGTGGGTAGGGCAGGTTAAACTAAAATAGAGAGTTGAACATAGACAGCAGACAATCCATGTATAAGTGTAATGTTTCAAGTCACTTTCCATTATGAAAAATGAAAAACAAATGTGTTTCACTGTTTTTATCCTGTAGATTAATGTGTAGCATAGAACAAGGTAAGATCCAGTTTAATGCTGAATTCTAAATTCTGTGGTCTATTACAGGGCCTGAGGAATATAATTCTCTCCCAAAAAGGAACAAATAACTTTATTATCAAGAGTAAAATAATATTTTCCTGACTAGACACCATAGATTTTAATGGTGTGTGCTTACAGTACTGGTTAAAAATATAAAGAAGAGTAGATTTTGAAATCACCTTGTGTATTCAGCATGAACTGAAATAGCATTCCCAGACTTGAGTAATGGTTACTATTTTAAAATTATAATAATTCTTTGTTGTGGTTATATATATAAAATGTAAAATTTGCCATTTTAACCATTTTTCAGGATGCAATTCAGTGGCTTTAATTATATTCATAATTTGGTACAACCATCTTCACAATCTATTTTTAAAAACTTCCTTCACCCCAAACAGAAATGCTGTAACTATTAAGCTACAAAGCCCCATTCTTCCTCAAATCAGCCCCTGGTAACCTGTAGCCTCTGTGGATTTGCCTGATTAGGTATTTAGAATCATATCAGTCCTTTTGTGTCTGGCCCATTTCACTTAGATAATGTTTTCAAGGTGCATCCATGTGGCAGCTTCTATTAGAACTTCAGTCCTTTTATATATGAACCACATTTTGTTTCACTTGTCAGTGGACATCTTTTTTTTTCTACTGTTGGGCTATTGTGAATATACTACTATGAACAATTAGTGTAAAAATATCTGCCTGAGTCCTTGTTGTTATTCTTAAAAGTATATACCTAGGACTGGAGTGTTTGGGTCATATAGCAATCCTATATTTAACTTTTTTTGATGAACTGTCAAATTGTTTTCTGCAGTAGCTGCACTATTTTACTTCCACCAGCATGTATAAGGGTTCCAGTTTCTCCATAACCTCACCAACACTTGTTATTTTCCATTTTTCGTTACACCATCCTAGTAGGTGTGAAGAGGCATCTCATGTCCTGTAGTTTGAAATTGCATTTCCCTGGTGATTAATATATTGAAGATTTTTTCAAATGTTTCTGAGATATTTATATATCTTTTTGGAGAAATGTCTATTCAAATCTTTTGCTTGTTGAGTTAGAAGAGTTCTTCATATATTCTGGATGGAAAACCTTTATTACATATATGATTTGCAAAATTTCTCCCATTCTGTGGATTGTCTTTTCCTTCCCTTGATAATGTCCTTTGACACACAAAATATTTAAATTTTAATGTAGTCCAGTTGTCCCAGCACCATTTATTGAAGACACTATTCTTTCCACATTGGATGGTCTTGTCACTGTTATTGAAAACTAATTGGCCATAGATGTATGTATTAATTTCTTGGCTTTCTATTATATTCTTTGGTCTATAGGTCTGTCTTTATGCTACTACCACAGTTTTTTGATTCCTGTAGCTTTTACTGGGTTTTGAAAACAAGAAGTGTGAATCCTACAACGTTGTTTCACTTTTCAAGATTTTTTTTTTACTACTTGGTATCTTTTACAATAACTTATGAATATGAAGATCTGATTTTCAATTTCTACAAAAAAATGCCGCTGGGTGAATTTTTTGGCAAGTATTTCTTGAATCTGTATATTGCTTTTGGTTAGTATTGACTGAAAGGAAAAGAGGGGATGTGAACTCCACAGTCCAAGTAGGTTTATTGCTCAATCTGAGAGACACCCCTCTGTCCTGGCCAGCAGAACAAAGGAAAGGGGTCTCTAACAGGCCAAGAGGCTTTTCATGGCCAGGGTTTTTGGCGGGCTCTTTGAGGGGAGGGGTCAGGGGAAAAGTGTGCTTATGGACTGCTGACATGCTCTCATGTCCTCTGGAGAGTGCTTGTAGCCTAAGATGAAACCGAGGTCTCTTTGAGATGGGGAGGGTGGGCTTATTCAAAAGGTGGTACTCCTGTCTGGATTCTATCATTGACTCAATAATATTAAGTCTTCAAACCATGAATACAAGATATATTTTCCATTTATTTAGGTCTTCTTTAATTTCTTTCAGCAATATTTTATAGTTTTCTGTACAAATATTTTACCTCTTTGGTTAAATTCATTCCTAGGTATTTTATTCCTTTGGATGCTATATTGTAAATGGGATTGATTTCTTAATTTCCTTTTTGGTTTATTCATTGTTGGTATATAGAAACACAACTGATTTTTGTGTGTTCGTTTGTACTCTGCAACTTTGCTGAGTTCACCTATAGCTCTATTGCGTGTGTGTGTTGTTTTGGGATTTTCTATGTATAGGACCATGTCACCTCTGAATAGATGCTTTTACTTCTTCATTTCCAAATGCCTTCTATTTCTTTTCTTGCCTGATTTTTCTTTTTGGTTAGTATTGACTGAAAGGAAAGGAGGGGATGTGAACCCAACAGTATTCTCTTGGTAGCTACAAAACTTTGATTGTTTTCCAGAGTTCTGACATGCTTTGCTTTTGTTTTTAATGATTCTCCAGGAGTGGGGCACGAACCTGAAGCTGCCTACTCTTCCAGTTTGCTGCCGTAACTCTAATAGTGGTTTAATTTTTTTTTTCCAAGAAAACTTGCTAGGCTTGCTTTTAAAGCAAGTTGCTTTTAAAGGAGTTGAAAAACTATAGCCTGTGCACACATTGCAGCCCGTTGCCGGCTTTAATAAATAAGATTTTATTGGAATATATAACTTTCATGCTACAAAAGCAGAGTTGTATGATTTCAGTGAGGATGTCTGGCCTACAAAGTCTAATGTTTACTATTTGCACCTTTACAGCAAAGTTTTCAGACTCTGTTTTAAAGTAAAAGCTGTGTAGTGGACCCTTTATTGTTTAATTAATTTAGTTTCCACTTAATGTTACTTAAATATGTACAAGCAAAGCTGCATGTAATTTTCTTTTTACTTATAGGATTCATAAAAGTATGAAACCAAAACATTTTTGCAAAGGAGGCAAAAATCCAAAAAAAAGGTGCAGTTAAAATTAACAACTTGATTCAATGCAAAGTTCTTCTGATGACATGTAATTGGTGATCCTGGCTTTAAGTAGAGAAAGTATTTACCTCATTTCAGTTCTTGATGACTTGATTTGATTTTTGATTGTGAAATGATTCATTTGAATCATGATTATTACCACTTTCATTTTTCCTTTTTAACAATGAGCTCGCTAAATAAGCTAACAACAACCCTTCACTTTGAAAAGCCAACCATTCCAATCACACATCTTTTCTTAGTATGAGGTCCAGAAGAGTAGGTCCTGAGATGAAGATACCTATAAAAGTGATTTATTTAGGAAATATTCTCAGAATGGTGGACAGGGAAAAGAAATAAGCCAGACAAAGGTCTGACTCCATTGGAAGTGTTAGCCTTAGCTGCTTCTACAGGGGGCACTGAAGTATAAGGTGTCTCTCAGGGCTTCTCCAGAGTTGAAACCAGAGAGATGGGCTTTTATTCTCGCTGAAGCACTCAGCCATTGCTTAAGGACACCCAGGGGTTATACACTCCCAAGAACTTACTGTTTCCTACAGGTATGAAAATCATCTCCAATAGTCCAAGAGTAGGTCCCCTATGGGAGTTTCAAGTGCCAGTTCTTAAAAGACAGAGCTGGGGGTGGTGCACAGAAATACTGAGAGGTATCTGGGGGGCTCCTGAGCAAAGCACCATGTCCTCTATACAGTTTTTAAGAAAATCCTGGGAAAAAAGCATACAATGAAAACTATTCACTGAAATTCACTAGAATATTGTTGATATTCTGATTGCAAATAAGCATGCTAGAACAATATGTTGGCTTACAGTGTAAATGTATTCTGATTACTGTGGTACAGGTTTTTATTAGTTTAGAGTGTCTATACTGCTGTTAACTATAGAACTCAATTCTCTCACCACACTTTTCTATTCAAATGACCATGCAATTTTCATTTGTACCGTAAACTATTATGCCACTTGGCTTTTTCTTTGAGAGGATGCTTCATTTACTTATCAAGCCCTTCTGTCCTTTTCTTGTTGCCCTCAGCCAGTAAAACAACACATTTCTCAGACACACTATGTGATTGCTGTAGTGCCAAGTTAACATTTAAATTTCCTAAAATATTTAATAAATTAGCTCTTATTATATGAAAATCTTTCAGTTGTGAATTGTCCCCATTATCTCTGTTATCTTCATAGCTGGTAAAACAAGTAAATGAGTTCCATCATAGATAAAGGATATGTGATTTCATTTTTAATTGTCTCATGTATACTTAGTCTCCCAATCAAAGTTTGATGATTTGAGAGCAGAAACTTATGTTCTATTTCTTTAGAACCCCCATAGTTCACACAGACTATTATTTGTACATAGCAGATGCTCAAAAAGTTATATGTCATAGTTAGGAATAATTTAGATAAGATAAACACCCAGAGTGTCTTTCAAATTATTGTGCCATTTGAAATCAAGTCAGGAGCTGAGGCTGTACAGGATGTGGCATCAGAAGATCTGAGGCTGAGTGCGTGATCTATCACTTACAAGCTGTATTAGAATGGATAACTTCAATTCTTTCATCTGTAAAGATGCAATAGCAAATTTGATATATAGGAAGGCTTAAATGCTCATTCGAAATGTAAAAAGCTTAGAAGTAGTCAACTCTGTACAACCAGAATGAGCTAATAAACTGAAAATAAAGAGAGAACTGAAATCAGGGCAAATTTCTACCTTGACATCTGGAGTACCAGGTGCATTCAGACAGATACAGTGTCTGAAGCAGAAGCCATTGTGATCCATACACCATTAGGAACACTTGAATGGGTATTTTACAAATTATTGGAGGTTGAATTTGGACTGGAATCATAATGAGGAACTCCTGTGGGCTACAGGTATAGTAGCCATCATACTTTTACGGCCTTTTCTTCTAGGAACTCCATCGCATTCTAAGGGTGAGGGTCTGAGCAAGATTTCCTTGGAACCCCCAAAGTAGGGAGAGATGAACAGCCATTGCAAAACCCTTCTAGACTGTTATCTTTAACAAAGAAAGCCTCCAGAGAGATGGAGTCAGCAGAGAACACATTCTGAAAATATAGCCCAGCAATTCTGAAATCCCAACCCATTTCATCTGGTCTCATGAAAAGGTGGAAAAAGCATAGTCAATAGGGGAAAGGTTTCAAAGAAATTTGTTGAAAATGCTGCAGCCAAAGAAGAGAGAGCTATACCCCTGAAGGAGGGACCGAAACACACGTAGAAGCCACACCCTAAGACACAGGATTATTAAAAGAGAAGATTTTAAGAATGTTCCATCTCCTCCATATCCTATCTCTATACCAAAAAGCCTTCAGCATAATAACAGTAGATCACAGTTGAAAGAGCTGCAAAATGCGGATGTTTTCTGATAAAGAACACAAAATGAAGCTTCAGTGCCAAAGTGGAGACAAAACCAAGGACACCAGAGGAATTTGAAGACTCTGGTGCCTATAGTTTCAACAAACATTAAATACAGTGAGCTCCTACCCAGCTTAACATGAATCTTCACATTAAAAGCCTACTTACTTCACTTCCTATTACAGTGTTTCTTATTTCAATGAACAGTTACAAGGCATACCAAAGGCAAGAAAAAACAGCCTGAAGAGACAAAGCAAGCATCAGGACCAGACTCAGATATGACACGTTTCAACCAGGGTTCTTAGGAAACAGAACCAGCAGGACAGGGAGATGTCACTATATGCTCACTAGAATAGCTAAAATCCCAAAGTGAAGGCACAGATCGCTGACACGGAGGCAGAACAACAGGAACTCATTCATTGCTGTTAGGAATGCAAAAGGATTCACCCACTTTAGAAGTTTAGCTGTTCCTTTACTTTCATACAATTCTGCAAT